>JXCR01088122.1:277674-300117 GCA_002079205.1 Phalaenopsis hybrid cultivar | reverse complement strand
GGGGGGGGGGGGGGGGGGGGGAAGAACCACTTACACTGCCTGAACCTTAACACACCCAAGACATAAAGTGTTGTCCATGACCTAAGGAGTTGACCCCACATATATTGAGCTCCTGACATACATCCAGCTTTTCCAATTTCCCTACTCAAAAACAAGACCAAATTTTGGTTTGACATAAAACCTCTAAAAACTTCAAATTAATTATGTCAAATCCATCTTTGACCTTAGAGAAGAAGATTCCAATCAAAATTAGATCTTCCCATTGGCTCCAACCTACTCTTCAACGAAGTTGTGAGCCCCTTTCATTAAAATCATACCTCCACTTGATTTCACCCCTTTCATTAAAATCATACCTCCACTTGATTTCACTCCAAATTGAGCATAACAGAAGATTCACAATGATTTGGCGATCATTTTAGACAAACTTGAATGAAGCTTCACTTCATCATGCCAAGGTATGACCATTTTAACCTAAATCTCCCTCAATTTTGGTCAATTGTGAAACAAACTATTTTCATACATTATCGTATAGATGGGTTTGTCCCTTCATGATGAAGCTTTAGGAACAAGTTTCACTCGATTTCATGGAGAATTGAGCGAGATATTGTCCTTAAATGACGGACAATTCGCGGGAAGGGGCAGACGGGGAAGACGTTGGGATGCTGTCCTTTTTTATGTATTAAAAATGGATGGCTACGTTTTGTTTGGACGAAAAATCCGTCCATACAAAACATCTAAATAGCGGGCCACGTGATCTCCAAGTGTATCTCCCCCGCAAATAGACATTTGTCGCATGGTGTTCAACGGATATGAGGATCCAGTCAGCAGCCACGTGGAATTTCCTTTAAGTAGGAAATTCAAAAATTCAGAAAATATTCAAAATTTCAAAAAATTCAGAACTATTTTATTGAGAAATCATAAAAATAAAATAAAAATATCTTTGAACTCAAGACAATAAGTAAAATATTTTGAACATAAAATCAAAATTTAGTTAATTATAATTAATTTTTAATTAATTAATTACTCTCTAGAGTAATTTAATTATGAAAATTTATTTATAATTCTAAAAATTCTAAAATTTCTAGGGAATTATCTTTAAGACTTTAGGAATTTTCCATAATTTTTCCAAGGCTAGAAAAATCTCTAGACATCAATTTCTTAATTTCTCTTAAAATTTATAATTATTCTTAAATTAATTATAAAAATTGAGTAAATTGGAAATTAAAATTTGAAATGGTTAGAAAACTTAGAGTAATAAATTTAAGCTCTAAAATAACAAATTCTTGACCATTTACAAATTTAAAATTAACATTTCATCCGTAGGGTGAAAACTATAAAATTAAAAATTACACATTTAACCCTAGCTTTTTAGTGGCTTAAACACTAGCCTTCATGAAATTTAGGGTTTACCAAACTTTAACTCTTAGACCCAAATGACATAGGGTCTGATTAATTCCTCATAACTATCCCCTAAACTCATTATGACAAATTTGACATTTAGGTCTCATCTAGGTGAACCTAAAACAATATTTGGGTCTAAACCACCTTTAGACCTAATTAAACCCTAGTTAAACCTTAACTACATTAGGTTTAATTTAACAAATCATAATTTGGTCTAAACCACAATTAGACCTAATTAAACCTTAGTTAAACCATAACAACATTAGGTTTAACTTACTAAATCATAATTGGGTCTAAACCACAATTAGACCTAATAAACCTTAACTACATTAGGTTTAACATCATAAACCCTAATTACGTCTAAACAACATTTAGGCCTAATTAAACTCTGTTAGACCTTAATTACATGAGGTTTAACACCATAAACCTCAATTAGGTCTAACTCTAATTTTATCTAATTAACCTCACTAAGCCTTATTTCGTTTAGGCTTAATCAACTTAAACCATAATTAGACTTAACCTAAATTAATTCTAATTAATCTAATTAAACTTTACTTACATTAGGTTAAATTAACCATAAACCATAATTAGGTCTAACCCCTAATTAGACCTAATTAATCTAATTAAACCTTACTTACATTAGGTTTAATTAACCCTAAACCATAATTAGGTCTAACCCCTGATTATACCTCTTTAATCAACTTAAACATTAATTACATTAGGTTTAGGATAACCTTTAAACCATAATTAAGTCTAACTCAATTAGACTTAATTAATCCTTAAGCCTTAATTACATTAGGCTTAACAACCTTTAAACCATAATTAAGTCGAACTCAATTTTACTTAATTAACACTTAAACCTTACTTACATTAGGCTTAGCAACATTTAAACAATAATCAAGTCTGACCTAATTAGAATTAGTTAACCTTTAAGCCTTACTTACATTAGGCTTGACAAACTAAGTCTAACTTTATGCCTTACTTACACTAGGCTTAAACAACTTTTAAACCATGATTAATTCTAACCAGATTAGACTTAGTTAATCCTTAAGCCTTACTTAAATTAGGCTTAAACAAACTTTAAACCGTAATTATGCCTAACTCAATTAGACTTAATTAATCTTTAAGCCTTATTTACATTAGGCTTAATTAACCTTTAAACTATAGTTAAGTCTAACCCTAATTAGACTTAATTAATCCTTAAGCCTTAATTACATTAGGCTTAAGTAGCCTCTAAACCATATTAGACCTAACCCCAGTTAGGTCTAATCCAACTTTAGGTTCAACCCACATTGAACCTAAATCAAACCTAGATCTTAGGTTCAACCCAAATTGAGCCTAAGTCAACATCAAACCCTTAGGTTCAAATCAATTTGAACCTAACTCAACTCAAACTCTTAAGTTCAACCCAACTTGAACTTAAGATAACACAAACCTTTACGTTCAACCCAACTAGAACCTAACTCAACCCTTAAGTCTTAAGTACATTAGACTTAAGTCAATTTAAACTCTTATGTTCAACCCAACTTGAACCTAACCCAACCCTTAAGTATTAACTGCACTAGACTTAAGTCAATTCAATTTCTTGAGTTCAACCTAACTTAGACTTAAATAAACACAAATACTTAGGTTCAACCCAGCTTGAACCTAACTCAATTCAAACCTTCAGGTTCGACCCAACTTAAACCTGATCCAACTCAAACTCTTAGGTTCAACTCAAGTTAACCTAAATTAATTCAAACTCTAGGTTTAACCTACATTGAGCTTAAATCAACTCAACTCTAAGTCCTAACCATATTGGACTTAAGATTATTTTAAATCTTAGGTTCAATATTGAACCTAAATTGACCTTAGCTTTTACCTACATTGAACCTATAATATTTTAAGTCCTAACTACATTGGACTTAAACCATTTTCCTTAGGTTCAACCTACATTGAACCTAAATTACCTTAAGTCTTACTCACATCAGAATTAAACCACTTTTAACCCATTAGGTTATACCTAAATTGAACCTAAAACATCTTAAGTGATAATTGGATTTAAACCATTTTAAAATAAATGGTTCTACCTACATTGAACTTAAAATATTTTAAGGCCTAACTACATTGGACTTAAATCATTTTAAACCCTTAAGTTCTATCTACGTTGAACCTAAAACATCTTAAGTCCTAATTACACTAGACTTAAACCATTTCTAATCTTTAGGTTCTACCTACATTGAACATAAATTACTTACTCGCATTGGACTTAAACCATTTTCAATCTTTAGGTTCTACCTACATTGAACCTAGAACATCATAAGTCCTATCCACACTGAACTTAAAACTCTAGGTTCTACCTACATTGAACTTGAGTCATCTTCTGTTTCACTGACATTAAACCTAAATCTTAGGTTTTAATTAAACTCTTTCAGGTCTAATCGACATATGGCCTAAAACAAATGACATCATAAAAATTTAACTCACCAACATAAAAGACATAAAATTCAACATAACAAACATTAAAACTTAAACTAGAACATCTATGCTTAGATTTATAAAGATTTCTTGGATGATGCAATCTATGGTTGCTGAAAAGAATCTTTTGATACTGGTTTAAAGACCTTTTGGACTAAGTAAATATGAATGTTTTACGGCCCCAGCACGACAGAACCATAGACATCTTGAGCGGGTCAATTAAAAATTATTCGGCCAAGTAAATGACCAACCAAAACTGATAAATCTGAAAACATGATTTTATGATAATCTTGTTTTGTTTTGCAGGAAAACAAAATTTCCTATAAATTTTCTTTGCATGTTATAGGGTCTGCTAACTCTATTTTACAGGATGACATCCAGAAGTGGAATTTCAAGACAACAAAATAAAACTAAATGACACGAAATGATATAAACAAAATGACACGACATGACAAAAACATAAAAAAACAAAATGACATGATATGACATGAAAAAAACCAAACAAAATGACAAAACAAAACAAAACAAAACAACATGACATGACACAAACAAACAAATCAAAACATTTAGGGTAGAATCAGATTCCTAGAAATTTATCACCCTAGGAATAAGACATTTGATGTTTCCTTCCCTGACCTTAACGTTTTAAGATGAACGAGTTTTAACATTAATTAAGAGTTTTCTTAGGTAAATCTAGAATTACCTAAGATGTAATTAACTATAAGAGCTTGATTCTATAGGAAAACAAAGAATCCAGAATAGGTGATCAACCTAAATCTCTGGTCATCATACCTTTTATGTGGTTTTCCTTATACAAGAAGTTGACATTCTAAAGTCCTTCTCCATAAGTTCACCACCCAACATTTCTCTTATTTTTTATTATTATTTGCCTTTTCCCTTTCTCCTAATTCATTAATACCTAAGGATTTTAACTTGATTCTAAAGATTAAGGTAAATTGGAGAATAGGGCAATAAAATAGAGGAACAGAGTGACAACTCCATTTAGTCAAAAGACACACATCATGAGAACGATGAGAGAATTGGCGGCGACCGCGAATGAAGAGTTCCGAGCAGTGACAGTAAGTATTGGATGGAGAATCTATATAAATTATAAAAAATTAAATGCTACCACTAGAAAAGACCATTTTCCTTTACCTTTTCTAGATCAAATGTTGGATAGACTAGCGAAACACTGTTATTTTTTCGTTTTGGATGTATATTTTTGATATCACTAAATACCTATTACTCATGAGGATCAACTGGAAAAGTCTTTTACTAGTCCTTACGGAACTTTTGCTTCTATAAGAATGTCATTTGGATTATGTAATGCACCTACAACTTTTTAAAGATGTTTGATGTCAATTTTCTATGATTTAATTGAAAAAGGAACATAAATTTTTATGGATGATTTCAGTCTTTGGAACTTCTTTCAATTTATGTTTAGATCATTTAACAAGAGTTCCAAAACACTGTGAAGAAACAAACTTTGTTCTCAATTAGGAAAAATGACAATTTATGTTTGCATGAGGAATAGTGATAGAGTATATTTCTGAAAATGGCATGGAAGTTGATCCAGCAAAATTTCAAGTTATTGTCAAATTGCCACTACCTACGAATGTGAAGGGAATAAGGAGTTTTCTAAGGCATGCTAGTTTCTGCAGGCATTATATTAAAGATTTCTTAAAAGTTTCCAAGCATTTATGTCAATTTTTAGATTAGAGATATGACAAAATGATCAAAGTAAACTATTTGTAATGAATATTTTATAAGCCTTTTATAAATATTTTTAATGATATTACACTTTAAGAGAATGTATTTTGCATGTTTTTGGTTTGAGGTGCATGGAATGCGCATTTAGAGAAAATGAGGGAAAAATGGAGCAAAATTGAAGATTTTTGTGTGGCTCTATGTGCCACCCCTTGGGGCTATAGCACAACAGACGAGCAAAGATGAGAGCTATAGTGCCCCAGACTGGTGCTATAGCACCAACAACTACTTTTCTAGAAGATACATCAAATTTGGCCAAATTTTGGAGGGTTGTTTGAAGCAATCCTTGGTTATTTTCTATTTTTAATTTAATGAGAATGATTTGACAAAAATTAGAGTCCTTTTGGAGCCTAAAAATTTCAGTTGGGTGGCAATTGAGAATTAGGTTTTTCATATTTTGTGTTCAAGTGTAAGTGTAAGTGTGTTTTAGTGTGAAGAAGTTTGGAGATTGCATAAAAGAAAACTACATAAGTTTACTTGGGGAGAATAAATATGGTACTTTGTATTTGTGTTTAAGTTTTTGTTTTAAGACTTGGATTTTAATGTAAATGTTTTGTTTTTGTATAATATCCTAAATTCTAAGTAGTTCCTTTTTATTCTTCTTGCATATGAGATTTAATCTTATGGAATGAGAATGATTTAAAGATTTCTTTATACTCTTAAAAATTGTGATAGAATTTTCACCAAATCTTCATTTCATTTGCAAACTGGACACTTGTGAGGTTAAAATCTGTTGAGAAACATAATGACCTCTGAGGGCTATGATTTCTCCCAATTATTGGAAACTACACTTCATTTTAGGCAGAGTCATTACGATCACCTAAGGGGGAGTGCAAATAACTAGAGAGATAAGTGTTGATGGGCATAGAATTGGTTAGCTCTAGAGTGACAGGCTAGATCCTTATCAATTTGGCTTCAGTTTTAGTGCCCTAATGTTGGGATTTGGCCATCATTGTGGCATGGACTTAGGGGCATCTAGCGGTGAGAGGCTAGATAACACTGATGAGGAATCGAGATGTTAAAGAATTGACCTTAAGTTATCTAATGTTCTTTGCTATCACCGAAAGGGGGTAAAAAATAAGGTGTGCTTCTATTTGTCACAATTCCTTAATTTTATCTTAAATCATTTAAATTCTACCTTAAAATTAAATTCTCTTTGCAAGGGGAAACTATTTGTTATATTTTATTAAGTTGTTACATTTAGTTGTTACTTTCTTTTTAGCTCTTTAATAGTAGTTTTTAGTAAGCTTATCATTTTAAAATCTTTTATCTTTTTAATTTCCAATTTAAATAGAATTTCTATAAGTTGATTTTAAGAGTTAACGCATTCCTCGTAAAATTGATACTAGGGTTTTTAATGTAAATCCTATATTACTTGAAGTGATATGTATACTGGCATAGTACCTCTTTGGTGAAAATTTATTAAAAGTCATTACATTTTTTCACACTAGCCACTAGATAAAAATTGAGACATATTTTTTGGAAAAAGGAGATTATAAATACAAGTAATTGCGAGTCGGTTCAAATATCATTCCTACCGGCATGGGAGTTTGTGGGTTTGAAAGGTCCCGACCTCCTCTCCTATTGAGGCTCTGTCTCTCATTATGGAGGCCATTGAGTCAATCATGGAAGGGATCGTCCCTTCAGTAGTTTGTATTTTGGAGCTATTACTGAGTGACCCTAGGGTGGATCAAGAGATTGATTATAAGAATGACTCATTCAGAAACCTCTCAGATTTTTTAAAGGACATGCTTAAAGAGGATGCCCTCCTCCCCTAGGAGCTCCCCTATTTTTGAGATGGCCACTAGTCTATGACCACATGAGCATGAAGCTCAAATATTGAGGGTTAAGCTTATAATCTCATTGAGAATGATCACCATGAGATTATCGAAGTCAATGGTGTCTCTGCTATTGATCAATGGGATCGAAGCAAATATGATATGATTGCTAATTTTTAGGCTCAGATTACCCTCCTTGTTTCCTAAATTATAGCATTCCAATGCAAGAATGTAGATTCCAATGTTGTTTCTCCCCCTACTTAGGGTGAGGCATGCTCTAACGCTCCAACTGTGCTTTTAAGACCTTTTTGGTATACTCATGCCACTTCCTCTGATGTTTCTCATCATGAGCACATCGCTTCTAAATTGTACTTGAATTCCCTACTCGATGCTAGGGTTAAAAATGCATTGCAGCTCAGCAGGGAGAGGTCTTTATGAAATGATGTATGCCATTTCTCAAGTTATATGAATAAATTTTGTATTACATGTGATTTCTCTCCCCTTATTTCAAAAGATTTGAGGGCTTTTACATTCCTCACCGACAAATTTAGAGTGGTTTTTTTTAATATCAACAACAATGAGTCTCTCCTGCCTCATTTCTTTGTTACCAGTTTTTTAAATTTTGCTTTTGAAAGGTTTGTCGATCTACCCAACAACTCTTTCAAGACCTTCTCTAAAATGGAGGATATGTTTGTTAAATCCTTTGCAAGAGCACAGTATTAATTCATCATGAGTGACTTATTATCAACATGATAAGGTCCTACTGAGCCCTTGTTAGAGTTCATTTTTTGGTGGCATAATTTGAGTTTGTCGTATAAGTTATAGTTGCAAGAGCAGCATCCAGTTACAGTCTTCATGGGCAGGATAAAAGGCCCTATTTTAATCTTGCAGAAAATGAGTTCTATTAGGAATTTTAAGTCTTTGATAAAAAGGTGGTTAGTCTACAAGATACATAAGATTCCTTAGCATTGAAGCAGCTAGGAGAAAAATCCCAATGTGGGTCCTTTGAGGAGGAAGAAAGAGAGTTTAGCTCTTTCAACATTTGATAGAAAGCAGAAAAATCTTGTCATATCTATTGAGCAAGTTTGCACTCTTTTTTGGAAGTGGAAATCCCAATCTCTCAAGTTGAACAAAACCAAGTCATATCCTTTTAGGAATGATTGTCTTAGGAAGACGCTGAAGAACTTGCGTAAGCAAGGAATGCAACTTCCATCGCTGAAGAGACCTCACAAGGTGGAGAAGATGGTAAAGCCAAATTACTAACCTTATCATAAACATTCGGGGCATGTCCTTAAGTAGTGTTATTATTTAAAGGACTGGCTTGAGGCTCGTTATAAAGTTGGATAGATTGAGATACTAGATATGTGCCCCATGGGAGGGGATCTGCGAAGATGGTAGCGATTGTTCCGGTTTCTAGCTTTCTGTTGATGTTTATTCTTTTTCTTATAGTTTAGGAGTAGTTTTTAGTGTTGCTCCTACCACTATTTATGATTATCAAGCAATGAAGGAGGTTATTTTATTTTCATCTTTGCTTTTCATGTCCTTCCAGTAGATGCCCATGACGTATATGATGTTTATGATGATGATGGAGGAGATGAGAAATTCCCATTATTCCCCTCCTTGATTGGTTAGTACCGCACCTGTGATGATATTATCAATTCATCTAGTGATACATGTGAGGCTTATTGACATGAAAGCACAATTGATGAGCCTTCCACTGAATGTTCCTCCAAAGTTGATCTCCGTGGGTTCTTTGGTGAGGATATTTAGGAAGTTTACCTCAAAAGTGACAAAATTCTTCCCCTTAGAGTGATTTTACTCAATTGCATGAAAAATAGGAAAGATATCAACACCAAAGAGGTGATTGATCATCCTGAAATCCTAATTGAAGGAGCTAAAGAACCTTCCAAAGTCGTGGACTATAATGTGTTGGCACAACTTAAGAGGTTTTCATATGCTTTGAGCATCTATGATGATTGTTTCTATTTAGCTGAGATAGACCTTGATTAGAGCTCTTAGTGAGCGTAAGATCTTCCAAGCATATTATGCGGAAGACAGGATTAAGGGAGTAGCTATGCTATCAGATGTGATTAATGTTACCTTCATTCTGCAAGACTTGCTTTTGGGCACTAAAGGCCACAACCATCCCCTATATGTGACGACCATAATATAAAGTACTTCCTTAAATTATATATTGATTTATCTTGGTACTTCAATGAATATTATCAGTATTTGTATGCTTTAGCTATTTTTCTTGAGGACGAGGAGATTATGCTCCGAAGGATTGTGATTAATGACTTCAATGAGAAGGGTCAAATGACCTTTAGCTCTATCTCTTTGCCTCTCCAAATTTGAGATGCAAGAGTGAGGTTAAATTTCATGTGATTGATGGGAATATGCCTTTTAGAACTTTGCTCAGGCACCCATGGATCCATGAGAATGGGATGGTACCTTCCACCCTCTAATAGTGCATCAAATGCATGCGTGGAGGGGAATATTTTTCCATCTTCAGGAATTTTAAACCATTTTCAATAGATGTGAGTTTATGATGATGCAGAGGATTACGTACCATCTAAGGCATCTATTCCATTCTTAATTTTGTTGGGATGTCCATGAGCCCCTCCCCTTCCTAGTTTCCTGCTTGTTAAAGGGATGGAGGTAATGGAGTAGAAGGGAAGGCATCACTCCCCCATAGCTTCGAGGCGTGAGCCCATGCTCCCCATCTTAAAATTAGGTAAGATTAAGATCAAAACGATATCTAACTCTAGATTTGAGCCAAATGAGGCATTGCCCATGAACAGTTCAAGGAGCCAGAATGAATGAAACCAAAAAGATGTTAATGAGAAGATACTTCTACTACCCTCAGAGGGCATGGTCCCTCGTTTGTCTAGGCTTTTTTTGTTGGATGTGGTGTTGACAATTAAACCCATTGACACTCCTAAAAATTACCTACATGTTTATATACATTTATGCTAATTTTCAATAATATTTCACTTTAAAGAAAGGTATTTTGCATGTTTTTGGTTTTAGGTACAAGAAATAGAGTTTTGGAGAAAATGGAGCAAAAATTGTGCAATTTAAAGTTAAATTGAGCAAGGAAAAAAATTCGGATCTAGCGCATTTTTATATGTTTTTCTATTGCTTAATCTCATTTACATTTATCTCATGTTTTTTAATGAAAGTACACTTTAAAGACAGGTTATTTTCAAGTTTATCTTGTAGGTATAACACTTGTAGAGGATTGCAGTTTAAATGGGAAGAAATAGAGCAAAACAGGGGTGTTTCCATTAAAGTGGAACCTAGAAACCAGAAAGTGGCGCCAAGGCGCTAGTTTCACCTAGTTCTAGCTCCATGGCACCACATTCTAGCACCTAGGTGCTAGAAATAGTTGTGGACGATTCTAGACCCCCTAAGGAGTTTTTAAGGCACATTTTAGCATTTAAAAATTCTTCAAGGCTCCAAAAACGTCCAGAGGTCATAGACAGGGGTAGGAGATGTAGATTTCTACCTTTTTAAAAGAGATTGTTGAGGGATTTTGAGAGATATCTGTAAGGAATTGTCCAAGCTTTGTGTGGATCAGCAGGAGACTTTATTGGAGGAATTTTCGTCTTTCTCTTTAAAGAAAAAATCTAAGTATTATGTTCTTCGTTATCTTATAATTATTGTAAACACTT
This sequence comes from Phalaenopsis hybrid cultivar, assembly GCA_002079205.1. Classification (NCBI taxonomy): domain Eukaryota; kingdom Viridiplantae; phylum Streptophyta; class Magnoliopsida; order Asparagales; family Orchidaceae; genus Phalaenopsis; species Phalaenopsis hybrid cultivar. Next base: position 289,040 of record JXCR01088122.1, on the reverse strand, counting down.
TTTTAGTGAATTTTCTTTGATTTAATTAAAGTTTTATGTTGTATTTTTGCTTGTTGAGTAATTTTTCTTACAATTTCACCTTGCGATGAGATTTAATCATGTGTAGGATTAGAATTGTTTAAGATTTTTTATATTTCATACTTGTGATGATTCATTACTTTGTACTTAATTTGCATATTCAAACTAATCAATTGGTGTGTCAAAATTCATTGTGATTCCATAATGAACCGGGAGGGCTATGTATTTCTCAGCTAGTAGGAATCACATTAATTTTGTGGATGGGAAGTTAATCCATGAGTTGGTACAATAATATAGAATTTGTAATTCTAGGGTGTCAAGCTAGAACATTAACATGTTCAATCTTTAGTTTGGAAACTATGTCCTTGTTAGTCTTATAGAGAGGGCACAAGGGGTAATTTTGAAGTGACAGGCTAGAACCTACCTAGCATAACCATATTAATTAGAAACTTAACTTTAGGTTAGACAATGTTTTTATGCACTCTAAACAGGGTAAATAATATGCATGCTCCTGTTTGGCACAAAACTACATATTATCTCTTAAACATTTGATTTCTATGATAATTATGATCTCATTATAAGGGGAAAGAGATTTTTAATATATATGAACTTTCCAAACTTTAACCAAACTCCCAAGATTAGATTTTTCATTAATTCAGTTAACTTTAATTTTAGAGTAAATTAGTGAGTTTAGGAAAGTCAAACTTTCAAAATTTCAAAAGTAAGACCTGATAGTAGTAAACTATAACTTAGCCTAAGAGATTTCTTACCTCACTTCCTTGTAGGATAGATACTGAGTTTTGTCGGCACAATTTTAGGGCGCTCGTTCTGTGGAAGCTGTCGGTCGTCGGAATTGGAATCATGCCACTCTCTTTAGAGGGACATTTTAATTTACATATTTTATTTTAGAAAAATATGAAATCAAATTGATCCCATATCTTTCAAATTTTAGATGAAAGAGCGCTCCACCTCAAGCTATGTATCTTCCTTGAAAGATAAACACATAACTTGATAGTGAGGCTCAATCAAATAAACTAAGAAATATATGACATCCGTGTGGTCTACAAAATCATTTTATTATAAGCTAACAAGTTTCCTTATTTATTATGAAAAATTAAATAGGGTTTATATTAAGCTGGGTTATTGAAAGACTATTATAAAGGAAAGCCCTTATAGTTAATTACATCTTAGATAACTAAGGTCACCTAAGAAAACTCTCGATAAAATCAACGGATATTGTCTTCAAAGAGGTTAAAGGAATAGGACTTTCGAAAGAGATCAGACAAGGAGGTGTGAAAGGGGAATGGTTGGAATTTAGAACATTTATTTTTGGAATCCAAATGAAGAAGAACTAGGAGATGTCACAGATCCTGAAGAGAACCTCGGTGACTTCCCAAACTATCCTATGATTTGGCTTCAATTTAAAGAAGAAATATTTAAATGTTTCATCCTGCCAATTTTATTAATTAGGGCTTACATTTGTGTGAAACGATCACATAAATAGCCTAAAAGATATGACAATTTAGGTCATCACCGACGGCAACCTCAGATTCTTAAAGCAGGTTAGGGCTTAAGTTGTATAGCAGAGCCATACAAAGGACTAAAGGAAAAATATGAGAATTTATGTCACACTAGGCAGACGACCTCAAAATACAATGGTTTGTTGTCTAATTCCAAAGAATTGTTTACCTGGTATAGACATTTTTTGTTGTTGAGGATGGTCATGCTACCCATAATGCTAGCTCCAAACTCCTCGTAGTAGCAAGTTTAAGTTTTCTAATGTGTCAAGTCTTGATGTTAAATCAAATTTTTCCTAAGGCTATGGTGATTTAAATATTATGGAGAATGTTAAAGTTGATTAGAGTGACACCGTTTAGGATCCCACGGTTTCCTCGTTCTGGCATCACTATTTTTTTTTTATTCACTTAGTCTAAATGAATTTACTGAACTCAACATAATAAGTTCCATATTTTCCGTTAGACTGTAGGAATTCTTGTTAGAAGCCATAGGTTACCTCTTCTGCAAGATTCTTGATCATCTGATAGAGACTTTATAATTTAGTTGCAATTTTTGTTTTGTTTTGTTTGTGATCAAATTTTGAGTTATCTTATATTTTGACTATTGTGACGTTGAATTTTATCTTGTTTAATTTATTTATTTTTTTTTTGACAGGTAGGGTGAATTTAAGCATTCAAGTAAGAAACAAGAGGTACCAAAAAGTAAATGCAATAACATAAAAGAGTACCTTTTGTTTCTTCCCGCTCCTCCACCTGAAAGGTTAGCTTTGGCAATATGTATCTAACTTTGCAAGGAATTCAAATTGCAGGAGTAGATAAAGGTATAGCAATAAAACCCCAAGTTATGACTTCATTGAATCTTAGAAGATTTTAGTGGATGATTTTAAAACAAAATATAACAAGTTCAATTTACCTTTCAAGATATTCAGGAGATTCCAAAGTGCTCGGAGCATGACCCTGAATCACTTTCAAGATTTCTAGAAATATTTTGAGCTTATTTTGAACTTATCATATCATTTTATTAATCATCCAATGTTAAGCTAAGGTTATCCCATTTCTCAGTGAAACTTGATGTTTTATTTGTCCATAGGCTAGGACACTCAATTAATCAATTGATATTTCATTTAAGAGTTATATGGTTGGGTGCCCCTAATGCAAATTTCAGTAAGTTAAGGTTTTAGTTTCCACAGTTAAAATCAGGCTTGTAGTGTAAAAATGCATTAACCATCAATCATGTTATCTTCTAAATTTGATCAAATAAATTTAAATATCAAGCTTAGGTCACTACCGAGCCCTAAACAATCATAATAGGTGTAATGGTAACTAGCAAAATTTTGATTTAAATGACATTCATTCTTAATAAAAGATAACATTGTCATCAATTATGGGCTTAAAATTAATGAAATATTATCTTCCTAACTCAAACCCATCCCTTGGGAATCGTTTAATTTTCATTGACTTACAAGTCATGATAACTGAGGAAATTACAATTTTGTTCTTATTATAAAAAATGTGGCAAGTGAGTTCCTAACTTTTATTCCCATTATATTTCAATCATCCAGACATGTTCATTAGGATCAAAATTACTCATTTTCCCTTTCATTAATCCTAAATCTTGATTAAGGCATGAAAATCTAAAGTTAGTTCTTTGCCTTTGGAGCTCTTCACCTCATAACTCGTTAATCAAAATTTAAATGAATTTGAAAATTTTTAGAGTGTCCCATCCAAGGATCAATTAAAACATCAAAGAAGAAATTGTAGATTGTCAAAATTTAGTTTAATTTCAATAATTATTTAAAATTAAAAAGTTTTCTTTTCAAAATTGATTTACTTAACTATCCAAAATAAAATTTTTATTAATGAGAAAATTATTAGAGGTCTTCTTTGGTCAAAGAAACACTTTGACGAAATTCTAAGATTTTTTTTTGAATTTAATCCCTATCTTTATTATTTGATTATGAATCAATGTTAATGATTTAATTAATAGTAGAATAATTTTTTAGTCACAAAAATTATTTTTATATTTTTGTCAAACCTCTTTAAGTTCAGAGAACTCAAATAAACAAATTTTTATATTTTTATGATTTTTAATTTATTTATTTTAATTATTTTAATGGGGAAATATGAAAAATTCATTTTGAAGCTCTTAAAAAAAATTATTTTAACTTAGAAAAATTAGGATAAATATCCTAATGAGTTCTAAGTGATTAGGGAACAATTAGGCACATTTTAAAAATATTTTGTTATTTTTGGGATTACTAATTATTTTAAATTATTTTAAATTCAAAATAAAGATAAAAAATTAAGTGTTTTCTCAAGAGTAAATTTAATTTTTCCTAAGTGCCCTTGATCACAAGGAACTCAGACTTTTCATAATTTTCCCAAGTGTATTTGATTTCCTATAATTATTTTGTAGAAATATACAAGGTTTCTTGGAAAATCATCTTTAGTGCTCAAACTTATTCAAATAATTTTTAAATTTTTATAGTGAGTAATCAAGATTTTTATGCACAGTGTCGAATTGATTTGGTCAATTTTTTATTAGTATTTAATTTACATGAATTAAATACTAATTTAGTCCATGAAACTAATGAAACAAATATTAGGATAGAAACTTGGAATATAGGTACTCTCAATGGTAAATTAATTGAATTAGTTGATATTATGATTTATTGGATAATTAATATCTTATGTATTCAAGAAACTAAGTGAGTTGGAGAAAAGGCTAAGGAGAATGATAATTTAGGTTTTGAACTTTGGTATTCTTGTAAGAGTCGCACTAGAAATGTTGTAGGTGTAATTATAGATTAGATTTTGAATGATAATGTTGCAAAAATTAATAGTGTTGGAGATAGAATTACAACCCATAAGATTATCATTGATACTAAGATTTTTAATATTATAAGTGCTTATGCTCCTTAAGTAGGTTTAGATACATGGTCTAAGATAAATTTTGGAATGACTTGGAAGACTTAATACAAACGATACCTCTTGAAGACATAATTTTTATTAGAAAGGATTTAAATGGACATGTTGGTAGAGTGGTAGAAGACTTCGGAAATACCCATGGTGGCTTTGGTTTTGGAGTAACTAATGAAAAGAGTGGTAGAAGATTTCAGACATATTCATGGTGGCTACGGTTTTGGAGTAACTAATGAAGAATGGTAGAGCTATTTTAGATTTTTCTTTAGCGTATGATTTTGTTATTACTAATACTTTATTCAAGAAAAGAGAGAGCTTCTTATTACTTATAAGAGTGGATCCAATAAAACACAAATTGATTATTTTCTTATGAGAAGAAGAGATCGTCATGATTGTAGAGATTGTAAGGTCATTCCAAGTGAAAATTTAAGTACCCAACATCATTTATTAGCTCTTGGTTTTAAGGTTAAGAGTTGTAAAATAAAAAATATTAGGACTCATCTTCATAGAATTATATAGAGAAACTTAAAAGACACAAATAAAATTTTTTTTATGAGTAAAATTCAAGATTTCAAAATTTGAGACATTCATGAAGAAGTAGATGTTATGTGGGATAAACTAACAAACACTATTAAACAAGCAGCAAAAGATGTTCTTGAATAATCAAAAGAAAAAAGTTTTTATAAAAAAAATAGTTGGTGGTGGAATAATAATGTGCAAGAAAAGATTAAATATAAAAAGTTATGTTATAAAATTGGTTTAAATGTAAAAACTTATAGAAATGGGAAAAATATCAGACGACCCGCATGGAGTTTAAAAGAACAACCTGTGACGCTAAAAATTCTACTTTTAATGATTTTTATAACATATTAAACACTAAGTAGGGCGAAAAATATATGTATAAACTAGCCAAACAAAGAGAAAAGAAAAGTAAACATTTAACTCAAGTAAAGTGTATTTTTTCTTAGAAAAATATATTGAACATAGGTGGGTGAGTTACTTTGATAAACTTTTTAATGAAGTTTCTAAAAATACGATCGACCTTAGTGATCTTAATATCATGAATAATAATAAAATGTTTCATTTTTACCATCACATTAGTAAAAAAGAAGTTGAGGATCCTTTAAAGAAAACAAAGGGTGGAAAGTTTGTAGGACTTGATGATATCCTAATTGAAGTGTTAAAATATTTGAGACATTTGGGAGATTCTTGGCTTACTAAAATCTTTAATATTATTTTAAAAACTAAAAAGATGCTTGAGGAGTGGAGGAAGTGTATCTTGGTCCCTATTTTTAAGAATAAAGAGGATGCATATAAGTGTGCAATTTATAAAGGAATTAAGTTGATGTGTGACAGCGACATTATATATGCTTAAGAATATAAGATAAATATGGACGTAATAAATATTCAATAATTTTAAAGTCACACTTATCAACGCAAGTATGTGTATCGCTCAAGTAATATAGGGCTCTAACGGAGTCCTAGATATAGATCCCACAGGGTGTGGTTTAGAACTGCAAACTAAGATTTTAGAAAAGCAATACTTTAATCACATCAACAAAGTTCAATTTGCTTATCTGTCACTAATAGGAAATTGAAATAAATAGGTAAATTTAATAACTATTAAATAACTAATGATACTTAGGAGGGTCTAATTGTGATATTCAATATATAAGAAAGCATCCTTCTCCTTGTCAAGAAATTATAGTGAATGGATAAAGTGAATTAGTTCAATTTAAATTGTGTCAAATAGGAGCATACATATTCTTTACCCATTGGTCCAGGCATAAAGAACATTGACTAATCCTACACTTGTTTACTGAATCTGCGGCACCCTTTGGTCCTGGCATAAAGAACATTGACTAATCCTACGCTTGTTTACTGAATCTGCGGCTAATCTTTGGTCCAGGCATAAAGAACATTGACTAATCCTATGCTTGGTTACTGATTTTGCGGCTAGTGGTCCAGGCATAAAGAACATTGACTAATTCTATGCTTAGTTACTGATTCTGCGGCTAGGCTGAGGCATAAAGAACATTGACTAATCCTATGCTTGTTTACTGATTCTGCGGCTAGGCTGGGAGGATACTTAAAGAACATTGACTAATCCTATGCTTGGTTACTGATTCTATGGCTAGGCTGGAAGGATACCTTAAAAAACATTGACTAATCCTATGTTTGGCTGATTCTGCGGCTAGGCTGGGAGGATACCGAATAAAGAACATTGACTAATCCTATGCTTGGTTACTGAATCTACAGCTAGGCTGGGAGGATACCGGATCACTTCGGAGCTCCCACGTTCCCCTCACCTGAGGGCTAACATCTACACTCTGATTCTGCGGCTAGGCTGGGAGGATACCGAATAAAGAACATTGACTAATCCTATGCTTGGTTACTGAATCTACAGCTAGGCTGGGAGGATACCGGACACTTTGGAGCTCCCACGTTCCCCTCACCTGAGGGCTAACATCTACACATCAACACCCAAACATAAAGAACATTGACTAATCCTACGCTTGTTTACTGAATCTGCGGCTAGGCTGGGAGAATACCGGCTCTTACTTTCGAGCTCCCACGTTCCCCTCGCCTGAGGGCTAACATCTACACTTCAACACCCAAACGATAGGATTGAATTGAGCTCCCACGTTCCCCTCGCCTGAGGGCTAACATCTACACTTCAGCACCCAAACGATATGACTGCTCCCACGTTCCCCTCACCTGAGGGCTAACATCTACACTTCAGCACCCAAATGATAGGACCCAATTGGAGATTTTAGTTGCCTGAGGGCTAACATCTACACTTCAACACCCAAATGATAGGACCAAATTGAGGATTTTAGCTTTCCACTCTAAAATCTCCAATTCTACGCTCGATAATTTTTATTTCCCTATTTATTTGCACCAAATTGGGGATTTTAGTCTGTCACTCTAAAATCTCCAATTCTACGCTCGATAATTTTTTTTCCATATTTATTTGCACCCAACTTTTCACTCTAAAATCTCCAATTCTACGCCCGATAATTTTATTTCCCTATTTATTTGCACCCAACTTTCCTCTAAAATCTCCAATTCTACGCCTGATAATTTTATTTCCCTATTTATTTGCACCCAACTTCTAATCTAAAATCTCCAATTCTACGCCCGATAATATTATTTCCCTATTTATTTGCACCCAACTTCCGAGGGCTTTGAAAATCTCCAATTCTACGCCCGATAATATTATTTCCCTATTTATTTGCACCCAACTTCCAAGAGCTCCAATTCTACGCCCGATAATATTATTTCTCTATTTATTTGCACCCAACTTCCAAGGGCTTGGTCCAATTCTACGCCCGATAATATTATTTCTTTATTTATTTGCACCCAACTTCCAAGGGCTTTTACAATTCTATGCCCGATAATAATATTTCCCTATTTATTTGCACCCAACTTCCAAGGGCTTTGATCTTCTACGCCCGATAATATTATTTCCCTATTTATTTGCACCCAACTTTCAAGGGNAAACTACTCAGATCTCATGGGGAAAACACAACAAAAATCGGAATTCATATATAAAATCAAAGTCATACAAACCACAACAAGTAAATAACTTATCTCTGGTTTCTCCCCAAGAATACTCCTCAAAGTTCCTCTGACTCTCTTCTTTCTGTACATCACACATAATTCCTCTTCGAAGTAGTAAGGAGGATGAAATCTCTCACTTTCCCTCCACTCTTACAATTTCACGAAGAATTCCTCACAATATTGGAACCTTTCTAATCTCTAGGAACTCTCTCTAACACTTCCTTTACTCCCTAGATTCTTTCCCTCCTTCTCCAAGCTCTCCAATTTTCGGCCAAAATAGTCTTTTAAAGTTATGGATGAGCTTTCCCAAGAGTTTCCTAAGCATCCCTTCAAAATTTGGCCTTATCAAAAGCATGAGTAGGCATAACCGTCGAGTTCGCCAACAGCGGGGTCGAGGGCGCCATCGGTGGGGTCGAGGGCGCTATCGACGGCATAGTTCAAATCTCCACATTTTTGTCCTTTTCGCTTCAAATTTGCTCCTTTTTGCATATTTTTGCTCCAATGTCCCTAATTCATCATTCCTGCAACAAAACATTAAAAAATACCTTTCTTTAAAGTGCAATATGATTAAAAATAGTATAAAATAGGTATGAAAATCTCAACATATTTTTCTCTGGTCACAATACCCCAAACTTAACTTTACTTGCCCTCAAGTAATTTGATTACTATATAAAAGTTATGATCTATTGCAGTAAAGTTTTAATTCAGAAATACTTTAAGTTTGACTTAAATAAATATCATAGTAAGAATTTCAAAAAGAATTCAAGTAATTGAATTAACTCTATAGCAACAAGATTATTTAGTCATCAAGTTTAAGATTTCTAGACTTCTATTTCTTTCAAGAATGATTGTATGTTGCAATAGTAAGTCACTTAGAATATCCAAAAGTTAAGAACTTCATGAGAACTCTACTAGTAAAAGATATATTCCATAAATATAATTTCAGGAATGTATTTAAGTTTTTCCTTTAGGTAGGTTCAGTGAAGCCAATTTTTTATTAGACATATCCTCAAGCTTCTCCTCACTTCCATAAGTTTTTTCTTTCTTTTCTCTTTTCATTTGGATTGCTTTCAATCCTATATATTTTTTCTTTCATTTTAGGGATTGTTTTCAATCCTTTCTTTTTCCTTTTTCAAGTTAGGATTACTATATCTGCCATCTGGATAGCCTTTAATGATTTTGAACTTCACTTTTCTTTCCCTAAATGTGAAACTCAAAGCATTTCTTTTCCTTATAAATATTTCAAAGTTTCTTTTACATCATTGAGCCCCAATCTTTTCTTCTCAAATGAATTTCTAGATTCTTAATATTTCAAAAATAATAGTTTCCTTTACTTTAAATAGTTAACTATAGTCTTATTCTCTTATACTAAATATCTTAATTTACAAAATTAATTTTTCTTAAGTCAAAATTAATTTTCATTACAGTTAACTATAATCTTATTCTCTTATACTAAATATCTTAAGTTATCATAGCTTTTACATCATTGAGCCCCAATCTTTTCTTCTCAAATAAATTTCCAGATTATTAACACTTCAAAATATAGTGTCCTTTACTTTAAATAGTTAACTATAATCTTATTCTCTTATACTAAATATCTTAAGTTACAATATTATTTTTTATTTTTACTTTAAATAGTTAACTATAATCTTATTCTCTTATACTAAATATCTTAAGTTACAAAATTAATTTTTGTTATCTTTTCTTCTCAAATGAACTTCCAAATTCTTAATACTTCAAAATATAGTTTCCTTTACTTTAGTAGTTCTTCTCAAATGAATTTCCTGATTCTTAATACTTCAAAATATAGTTTCCTTTACTTTAAATAGTTGACTATAGTCTTATTCTCTTATACTAAATATCTTAATCTACAAAATTAATTTTCCTTACAAAATCTATAAGCTTATTCTTTTATACTAAATATCTTAAGTTACAAAAATTAATTTTCATTACAAAAATATTTCTCTAAATCAACCATAATAAATAAATAGTTACAAAAATATAGTTGCCTGAATTAAATTCACTACATAAAATCATATAAATAATTTTTGAAAATATTGAAATAGAGGACATTTAACAGTTAATCTTTTTCATCCCTCCCCCAAACTTAAACTTTTAAATATGAAATAATACAAGTGGAAAGAAAAAAACTATAATTATAAATCATACCTTACTTAAATTTTTAAATATGAAATAATATAGGTGGAAAGAAAAAACTATAAATATAAATCATACCTTCTTAAAATTTTAAATATGAAATAATACAGGTGGAAAGAAAAACTATAAATATAAATCATACCTCAGTATTGTATGCATCATTCTGAAATTTTTGCAGGCCTTCTCAACATTTTTACTTCACCTGGTCTGTAATATTATGAGCTTTCTAAACTATAAATCATTAGAGGAATTTCTGGGTAATGAAATTTTGAAATAAGTATAAAACTAAAACATTAAATAAGCACAATATTTCCTAACACTTACTTCACCTGGTCTATAATATTAGACGCTTTCTACACATATAAATCATTAAAGAAATTTTTATGAAATTTTGAAATAAGTATAAAACTAAAACATTAAACAAGCACAACATTTCCTAACACAATTACAATACTAAATAAAACAAATAAGTATAAAACTAAAACATTAAATAAGCACAACATTTCCTAACACAAACACAAAACTACACAATTAAAATTAAAATGTGAAACAAAAATCACATTACAATCCACAATTATGCTCAATATCTATTAAACTACACATGCCCGTTAACTATAACACTAACTTTATAACAAAAATTAAAATTATCCAAGTACACAGAATAATAAAAAGGAAAGTTCAAATACATAAACATCCATTTCTATTACAAAAAGATTACATAAATAAAAATACAAACATAAGTACATCAATTTCATTCAATATCAAAATCCCAAGCTATATCTTCATCACTTTGATCAGCAGGTGGATCGGGATGATACTGAGTATACCGGGGGCACTCAGGAAAAGTAACATCAGGCTCACCTCTGTAGTGTCAGGCCTGAGCTTCATAATAGGATACCACAAAATTTAAATGCCTCTGCAGGTACTCACTATCATAGTTGTGTCGACGTTCTAAACCTCCAATCCTTTCATTTATCAAGTCTATGCTCTTTCGCTGCATGGTCAACTAATTCATCAAATCAAAGAGGGTAGGGAAACTAGAAGGTGGAAGATCATAACTTGTAGAGGGAACATCTCTACTAGTAGAAGGTTCTTGACTTCTACTCCCATTTCTCCATTTCTCATGGGATTCATAAGTCTTCAAATTAGCTTTACTAATGGGTTTCATAGGATAAACCCATTCTTCAT
>JXCR01088122.1:234934-264535 GCA_002079205.1 Phalaenopsis hybrid cultivar | reverse complement strand
AAATTCAGAATCATGACATTTCTGAATGATCGGCTCAGTTTCTTCATAAGGTACACATCTCCTCATAATAAGATCCTTACATTGTTTATATAAATAAGGCTCATCCCAAAAATATACTTTCGCATCATGAATGAATTTTCTTTGTTGTTGCAATGTCAGCATAGGTGGCAAAATAACACTTACAATATAATTAACAATATCAACATACCATGGTATTTTCCACTCATTAATATTATAAAGTTGTTCATCAGGGAAACTATCTGTAATTTCATTGTCAGTGTTGAATAATTCTTAATTTTCTAATCTTGACAAATGATCAGCAATTTGATTTTCAGTTCTCTTTCTATCAATAACCACAAGATCAAATTCTTGCATGAAAAGTATCCATCTAATCTACCTTGGTTTAGCATCCTTCTTTCGCATCAAAATTTTAATAAAAGTGATCATGTGCACAACACATTTAGTCCCAATTAAATAAGATCTAAATTTGTCAAAAACATACACAATATGTGCACAACACATTTAGCTCCAATTAAATAAGATCTAAATTTTTCTAAAGCATACACAATGGTCAGGGTTTAGCATCCTTCTTTTGCATAAGATATTTAATAGCAGAGTGATCAGTATGCACAACACAAAGTTGGTTTGGCATCCTTCTTTTACATCAGATATTTAATAGCAGAGTGATCAGTGTGCACAACACATTTAGTTCATCCTTCTTTTGCATCAGATATTTAATAGCAGAGTGATCAGTGTGTACAACACATTTAGTCCTATCCTTCTTTTGCATCAGATATTTAATAGCAGAGTGATTAATATGCACAACACATTTAGCTCTAATTAAATAAGATCTGAATTTATCTAAAGCATACACAATTGCTAGTAACTCTTTTTCAGTAACAGTACAATTAATTTGTGCATCATTAAGAGTTCTACTAGCGTAGTATATAACTTTTAAAATCTTTTCATACCTTTGTCCAAGAACAGCTCCAATATCATAATCACTAGCATCACACATCAATTCAAATGGTTTCTCCCAGTTAGGTGAAACTATAATAGGAGCAGTAATTAATTTTTCCTTTAATAACTCAAAGGGTTTTAAACAGCTTTCAGTAATTTCAAATTTCTTGTCCTTTTCTAAAAATTGGCATAGAGGTTTGGTAAATTTTGAAAAATTTTTAATAAAACGCCTGTAAAATTCAACATGTCCAAGAAAACCCCTAACCTCTCTTACATAGTAGGAGGTGTTAGTTTAGGTATAACTTAAATTTTTGCAGCGCCTGCTTCCATACCATCTTCCGAAATTTTATGCCCTAACATAATTCCTCGTGCAACCATGAATTGACATTTCTCCCAATTCAGAACCAAATTAGTTCTTTCGCATAACTCTATCACTTTTTCAAGGTAATTTAAGCATGGCGCTGCAAAAATTTCTCTGTATTAAATACAGAGAAATCATCCATAAATACTTCCAATCCATCATCAATTAACTTACTAAATATGCAGAGAAATCATCCATAAATACTTCCAATCCATCATCAATTAACTTACTAAATATGGACATCAAACATCTCTGGAATGTTACAGGTGCATTACATAGTTTGAAAGGCATTCTTCAAAAAGCAAAAGTTCCAAAAGGACTAGTGAATGTTGTCTTTTCTTGATCCTCAATAGTAATAGGAATTTGATGGTAACCGGTATATCCATCTAAGAAATAAAAATATTTGTGCCCAGCAAGTATATCCACTACTTGATCTAAAAAGGGTAAAGGGACGTGATCTTTCCTGGTGGCAATGTTTAATTTTCTATAATCAATGCAAATAAGCCACCCAGTAACTTATCTGATAGGCATTAATTCATTATTTTCTTTTGTTTCAACAGTCACTCCTCCTTTCTTCGGAACACAATGAATAGTGAATCATTATTTTCTTTTATTTCAACAGTCACTCCTCCTTTCTTAGGAACACAATGAATAGGACTTACTCATCCTTTCTTAGGAACACAATGAATAGGACTTACCCACGCATTACCTGAAATAGGATATATAATTCCAGTGTCTAACCATTTCACAATTTCCTTCTTAACTACTTCTTTCATCATCGGATTTAATATCCTTTGTGGATCAACTCTTGGTTTATATTGTTCATCTAATAAAATTGTGTGCATACAGATTGAAGGACTAATTCCCTTAATATCAGCTAAGGTCCAACCAAAAGCTTTCTTATATCTTTTCAATGTATTTAACAGTCTTTGCTCTTGTAGATCATTTAATTCTGAAGACATAATAACAGGTAATGTAGATGAGTCTCCTAAAATACATACTTCAAGTGGCTAAGCAATACTTTCATCTCAAGTTCAGGTGGTTTTTAATTGATGAATAGATTTTTATTAGCATTTTCCATAATATCCAACATCTCAAATCTTTCCTGAGCATAATCTAATTCTTCATTTTCTAATTCACCCAAAATAACTTCGTCATTCTTTTCAAATTGTTCCTTCTCTACAAAATGTTCTTCTTCTTCAAAATGCTTTTTATCTTCAAAATGTTTCTTGAAATGTTCGTTCAGTAGATGTTCAATAATTTCTATGCGAAAACATTCATTATCTCTTTCAACAGCAAGGTATTTCATAGATTTCACAATGCGAAAATTTCTTGATCATTAACTCTCATAGTTAGTTCTCCTTTTTGAACATCTATCATAGCTTTTCCAATAGCTAAAAATGGTCTCCCTAAATAATAGGTACTTCTTTATCTTCCTCCATATCTAAAACAATGAAATCCATAGGAAAGATATTTTTATCCACTTTTACTAACATATCTTCTATAACTCCCTTAGGATATGTAACTGAATGATTCGCTAACTGTAGAGTTATAAAAGTAGGTGAGACTTCTTGCTATGTAACTGAATGATCTACTAACTGTAGAGTTACAGAAGTAGGTGAGACTTCTCCTAATTCTAATTTTGATAGAGGCATAAGATTAATGCTGGCTCCCAAATCACATAAAGCTCTTCCATAAAATTTTCACCGATAGCACACAGTACAGTGAAACTGTAGGATCTTTTAATTTTTCAGGAAGCTTTATCTGAGTAATTGCACTACACTCTTTGCTAAGTGCAACAGTTTTATTATCCGTGAACTTCCTTTTCTTGTTCAGAATATCTTTCATAAATTTTACAAAATTGGGCATTTGCTCTAAAGTTTCTACGAAGGTTATATTTACTGTTAACTTCTTAAAAATTTCTAAAAACTTGGAAAATTGTTTATTCTGTTTGTGTTGCTTCAATATTTGAAGAAACGGTGGTGGAGGTTTCTCATTATGAGAATATCTTTCATAAATTTCACATAATTGGGCATTTGCTCTAAAGCTTCAACGAAGGGAATGTTTACTGTTAACTTCTTAAGAATTTCTAAAAACTTGGAAAATTGAGCTTCTACGAAGGGAATATTTACCGTTAACTTCTTAAGAATTTCTAAAAACTTGGAGAATTATTTATTTTTTTGAGCTTCTACGAAGGGAATATTCACCGTTAACTTCTTAATAATTTCTAAAAATTTTGAAAATTGTTTATTCTCTTTATTGTGCTTATTCACCGTTAACTTCTTAAGAATTTCTAAAAATTTTGAAAATTTTTTATTCTGTTTATGTTGCTTCAGTCTTTGAAAAATGGCGTTTCTAAAAATTTTGAAAATTGTTTATTCTGTTTATGTTGCTTCAATCTTTGAGGAAACGGCGGTGGAGGTTTCTCCACAGTAATTTTCATTGAATGGATACTCTAAATCTGGGTATTCATGATCCTTTTCTTTTTTGGTATCCACTTTCTCTTTCTCTCTAAATCTGGGTATTCATGATCCTTCTCTTTTTCGGTATCCACTTTCTCTTTTTCAGTTTCCTTTTCTTTTTGCACCCTTATTTCCAATTCTTTTCCACTTCGTAATTGTGTCGTTTTGATTTGTTCTTTTCCTTGATCTTTAGGATTTGGTTCCACAGTACTAGGAAAAGTTCCTAGTGTTCGGTTACTAAGCGTAGTAGCGATGTTTGTTCTTTTCCTTGGTCTTTAGGATTTGGTTCCACAGTACTAGGAAAAGTTCCTAATGTTTGGCTACTAAGCGCAGTAGAGATATTCCCTAATTGGTTTTCAATATTCTTAATAGCAGTTCCTTGATTTTGTAATTGATTTTCATGAATTTGTAATTATTTTCCTTGATTCTGTAATTGTTGACACATGTTTAATATCAGCTCTTCCATAAAAAACTTCTTCTCCTTATTTTGAGTATTACTGTTTAATCCTGGAGGATAAGAAGCTCTATAGTTAACGGCCTGCAGGGAGTCTAAAAGAACAATCCGTGAGGCTAAAAATTCTGCTTTTAATGATTTTTATAACATATTAAATACTAAGGAGGGTGAAAAATAGTTTGATGTCCAAACAAAGAGAAAAGAAAAGTAAATATTTAACTCAAGTAAAGTGTATTAAAGATGAAAATTAAAAAAGCAAACAAAGAGAAAAGAAAAGTAAAGATTTAACTCAAGTAAAGTGTATTAAAGATGAAAATTCAAAAGTATTTTTCTTAGAAAAATATATTGAACATTGGTGGGTGAGTTACTTTGATAAACTTTTTAATGAAGTTTCTAAAAATACGATCTATCTTAGTGATCTTAATATCATGAATAATAATAAAATGTTTCATTTTTACCATCACATTAGTAAAAAAGAAGTTGACGATGCTTTAAAGAGAACAAAGGGTGGAAAGTCTGTAGGACCTGATGATACCCTAATTGAAGTGTTGTAATATTTGAGAGATTTAGAATATTCTTGGCTTACTAAAATCTTTAATATTATTTTAAAAACTAAAAAGATGCCTGAGGAGTGGAGGAAGAGTATTTTGGTCCCCATTTTTAAAAATAAAGGGGATGCACAAGAGTGTGCAAATTATAAAGGAATTATGTTGATGTGTGACCACAACATACAAGATAAATATGGACGTAATAAATATTCAATAATTGTAAAGTCACACTTATCAACGCAAATATGCGTATCACTCAAGTAATATAGGGATCTAAGGGAGTCCTAGATATCGATCCCACAAGAAGTGATTTAGAATTGCGAACTAAGATTTTAGATCACAACAACGAAGTTCAATTTGCTTATCTGTCACTAATAGGCAATTGAAATAAATAGATAAATTTAATAACTATTAAATAAGTAATGATACTAAGGAGGGTCTAATTGTGATATTCAATATATAAGAAAGCATCCTTCTCCTAGTCAAGAAATTATAGTGAATGGATAAAGTGAATGAGTTCAATTTATATTGTGCCAAATAGGAGCATACTTATTCTTTACCCTTTATCCAGGCAAAAAGAACATTGACTAATCCTACGTCTGTTTACTGAATCTGCGGCTAGGCTGGGAGGATACCGACTCTCACTTTGGAGCTCCCACGTTCCCCTTACCTGAGGGCTAACATCTACACTTCAACACCCAAACAATAGGACTAAACTGGAAATTTTAGTCTGTCACTCTAAAATATCCAATTCTACGCCTGATAATATTATTTCGCTATTTATTTGCTCCCAACTTCCAAGGGCTTTGACCTCCCTGAATCTTGGATGTAATCCTCACTTTAGTTGTAAAACTCAACATATTTTAACAAATCAATTGGCCAGATTGAAGGTAAATTAAGATCGAAGAGAAAAGATCATCACAATTTCTTAAACATTTTCATGGCTTCACCAATTCAAATCTCTGTTTCACAAATCTCAAGACAAGGAGAAAGATAGAGAAAACTACTCAGATCTCATGGGGAAAACACAACAAAACTCGGAATTCATATATAAAATTAAAGTCATACAAACTACAACAAGTAAATAACTTATCTCTAGTTTCTCCCCAAGAACACTCCTTGAAGTTCCTCTGAATCTCTTCATTTCCTTACAGAACACAGAATTCCTCTTCAAAGTAGCAAGGAGGAAGAAATCTCTCACTTTCCCTCCACTTTTAAAATTTCTCGAAGAATTCCTCACAATATTGGAACCTTTCTAATCTCTAGGAACTCTCTCTAGCACTTCTTTTACTCCCTTTATTCTTTCCCTCCTTCTCCAAGCTCTCCAATTTTTGGCCAAAATAGTCTTTTAAAGTTGTGGATAAGCTTTCCCAAGAGTTGCCTACGCATCCCTTCAAAATTTGGCCTTATCCAAAGCTTGAGTAGGCATAACCATCGAGCTCACCATCGGCGGCCTCGAGGGCGCTGTCGGCAGACTTCTGAGAATTTTGTCCTTTAGCCTCAAGAAAAACTCGTCGTCAGTGGGGTCGAGGGCGCCGTCGGTGGCCCAAGTCAAATCTCCACATTTTAGTCCTTTTCACTCCAAATTTGCTCATTTTTTCATCTTTTTGCTCCAATGACCCTAATTCATCATTCCTACAACAAAACATAAAAAATACCTTTCTTTAAAGTACAATATCATTAAAAACAGTATAAAATAGGTATGAAAATCTCAACATATTTTCCTCTGGTCAATGTGTCACACTTTAAAGTTATGGGGGAGGGTAATTTAACATAAATTAAGACGCATCACAAGATTTCTCATAATCAATTAGGATTTATGCCAGGCAGGTCTACTATGGAAGCTATACATTTATTGAGAGCTTTGATGGAGAAGTTTAGAGATAATAAGGAGAATCTACATTTGATTTTTATTAATTTAGAAAAAACTTACGATAAGGTTTCAAGAGATATCCTTTTGAGAGTTCTTGAGAATAAAGTTGTTGATATGACTTATATTCAAGTCTTTAAAAATATGTATATTATAGCTATTACTTATGTTCAAACTAAAGAAGGATTTACCAAATAATTTCCTATTTCTGTTGGATTACATCAGGGATTGGCTTTAAGACAATATCTTTTTCCTTTAGTTATGGATGGTCTTATTGGACATATACATAGGGATGTACCTTGGTGTATGCTTTTTGCTTATGATATCCTTCTCGTAGATAAAACAAGAAAAAATTCCAATAAAAAACATGAATTATGGAGGTCGACATTAGATTCTAAAGGCCTTCATTTAAGTAGAACTAAAATTGAATATGTGGAATGTAATTTTAGTAGTAATAGCTCTTGTGACAGAAGTGTGACTTTGGGTGATCAAATTATTAAAAGGTGTGAACAATTTAGGTATCTTGGGTCTGTTGTTCAAAGATGGTGATTATAGATGGGGATGCTATTAGTAGAATTCAAGTTGGTTGGTTGAAGTGGAGGAATGCTTCGGGCCATAGATGGGGATGTTAATAATAGAATTCAAGTTGGTTGGTTGAAGTGGAGGAATGCTTCGGGTTAAAAAGTTGTGAATGATTTAGATATCTTGGGTATGTTGTTCAAAGCGATGGTGATATAGATGGGAGATGTTAATAGTAAAATTCAAGTTGGTTGGTTGAAGTGGAGGAATGCTTCGGGCCTTTTGTGTGATACAGTAGAGAATTCAAGTTGGTTGGTTGAAGTGGAGGAATGCTTCGGGCCTTTTATGTGATAGAAAAGTACTAAAGTTGGTTGGTTGAAGTGGAGGAATGCTTCGGGCCTTTTGTGTGATAGAAAAGTATCGCTTTTGGTTGGTTGAAGTGGAGGAATGCTTCAGGCCTTTTGTGTGATAGAAAAGTACCGCTTAGACTAAAAGGAAATTTTATAGGATGGTGGTGAGACCAGCCATGCTATATGGCACTGAATGTTGGCCTTTAAAAGTGCAACATAATATAAAGTTAAGTCTTGCCGAGATGAGAATGATTAGGTAGACGAGTGGATTTACACTTAGAGACAAAATGCGAAATGAATATATTCCTGATAGGTTGGTGTAGCTCCTGTGACAGACAAAGTTACAGAAAGTCATCTTAGATACCATGATAGGGTTGGTGTAGCTCCTGTGACGGACAAAATTAGAGAAAGTCGTCTTAGATGGTTTAGTCACATATTAAACGTCGACCATTAGATGATCCGATTAGGAGAGTAGATGTTTTAGATTCGACTTTATATTTTAAACGTCGACCATCTGATGATCCGATTAGGAGAGTAGATGTTTTAGATTCAACTTATGTTAAGAAAGACGACCATCTGATGATCCGATTAGGAGAGTAGATGTTTTAGATTCAACTTGTGTTAAGAAAGGCGGAGGTAGACCTAGGAAGACTTGGGCTTATTATATTAAAAATGATCTTAATTTACTAGAACTAAATGAACATATGACACTAAATAGGATGTAATGGAGAAAAAGGATTCATGTAGCTGACCCCATGTAGTGGGATTAAGGCTTTGTTGTTGTTGTTGTTATATTTATATTACATAAACTAAAGCACGCTATATACATTTAATTAACTATAGAAATGTAAAAAATAATTCAAATCATATTGATATTTTTTGTAAGCTTCTTTAAGCACAGCAAACCTACTAAAATTATATCCATAATTTTTTAAGTGGCATTTTAATTAATTTAATTAAAATAAGTCAAAATAGCCATCCTAGATTGAAAATTAAGGTTAGAAGCATAGAGATGCCCTCTGACCTTGGAAAAATTAGAGAACACCCCCTCTATCATGAGGAACAAATCCTCAAAGTTTCAAGCCATGGTGAGCAATGCTTGCTCATAATGAATTAAAATACTCCAGAGAGTATTTAATTCATTAAAAATCAGAGAGTCAACAAATAATTTTTATATTTAGTCCACATTATTCTCCTCTGTTCACTAAGAAAGTGGGTATTTTATTTTATTTTTACGATTTTTCAAAGATCAGGCATTAATTTAATTCAGAAAAAGCCTAATTTTCTACTTAACCCAGTCAGCGCTAGCGCAACCTCATCCGCTTCGAGCTTTACATGTGGCACTCCACCATTTGACGCCACCAACAACCACACGGCCCACCTTTTCATTCCAAGGGTTTGTCCAGCTTGATCTCCTCTTTCCATTGAATAAATGCGAGATCAGATAGCTCTCAGTCATCATCTCCAAGTGTCCGAACCCGAGAAGCGTTCATACTAAAACCTTAATATCTTTGTCCAGACTCAACCAAGTCGCATTGGGTTTATTTCTAAACCTTCTTCTACTCAGAACAAGTATATATATATTAATTATATAATATGAACTATAGTAAATACGTATGCAGAATCAAAATAGGCTCGAATTTGATGGAATTAGGGCACATGGCTGAGAGGGGAGGCCTCAATCAGATGGTTGTGGTAGCTTTAATTGGGTCGAACGAGCCTCCAAATGAATTCCTAGGTTCTGTTGTAATTTCTAGGTATGATTTCAATCAAGCTCGATTTTAGTTGTTAGTCGAGAATTATGTTAGAGGCTGTTTGGGATGGGGCTTTTGTGGGGGAATGTACATCTTTCACTCTAGTGATGGTGTGTGAACAGTTAAATGGAGTTTGGTTAACTGTGGAGGTGTGGAGAAATCTTTCCTATTTTTGGGGCAAATTTCAATATAGAAGTTGGCTCTGTGTAGTGGCTATGAGTTGCTGAGAGTAAGGAGATTGAACTTAGGAAGGTCTGGGGAGGATCTAGTGAGATTTTGGCAGAGTTTTTGCAAGGCTTTCAAGTTCTACTTCTTTGGTTATGGAGAGGTCAATGTAAATCCATGGCTTCCTCGTGGAGCTTATCGGGGTTTGATGGGTGCTAAAGCTTGTTGAGGTGGAGGGAAGAAAGGCACAAGCATCCAATTGGAGTGAGCCAAGTCAAAGAGTTCAAATTTTGAGTTTTGGTCATTTAGGCATCCTTAAAGGTGACTGTTTCTAGTGGTTGAGGTGGCGGCTAGCCTGGGTCTGGTCACCTCTGAGCTCATAGAGGTCAGGGGTGGCTAATTATGATTAACTCTCAAGAGTAAGTAATTATGGTAAAGATAATTCAAGTTTAGACTAAATATGCAGTGAAATCCCTTAAATCAAGGGACCATTGGCCAATAGCTCATCTAGGGTGGGCTAGGTGAGTCTAGCCTGGTGCACTTGGTGGCTGTGTTGTTATTACTTTGGTCACTTTAGCATTGCCTAATCAATTTTGGTGCATGGGTTCAATTTAAGTTGAATTGTGTTGAAGTTGGGTTTGGGTTTGGCTAGCCATGATATTGAGAACAATTGATTTATCAATTTTGTGTGGATGATTTTCATGATGGGTTTATGAAAGATTTGGAGTGATTTTGAATTGATTTGGAGGTTCAATTTGAAGGAATTTGGACATTTGATCAATTTAGGGATGTTGGGTTAGACTTGGGTTTAGGTTGGGCTAGAGTTGGGTTAAATCTAAATTTATAGTTTAAAATGGTCTATGGGAATGTCATGAAGAGTTCTCAACATTAATGGGGTGCCAATTTTGGGGTTTGGTCATTCAATTTGATGGAATTAGGGCACATGGCTAAATTGGGGCAAATTTGGGAATTTTGGATTTGGGTTGAAATTGAAGATTGACCAAGGTAAAATGAGGGTTCAATTTTGTGTGTGGAGAGTTTTCAAAAAGTTTATGATGCATAATTGGGGCAACTGGAAATATTTGGGGGTTTAATTGAGTGGGATTTTGGTTTTAGGCCAAATTAGGAATTTGTTTTTGTTTGGGTCGAAATAGGACTCAAATGTGGGTCAATCGGACTTGAATTTAGTTTGAATCGAGTTTTATCATGATCAATTTGAGTTTAGAAATAAAATTGGGGAAATTTGGAACCAAATTGATGGACATTGACCAAAGGAAAATATGTTGAGATTTTTATACCTATTTTACACTTATTTTGATGATATTGCACGTTAAAAAAAGGTCTTTTTGATGTTTTATTGCAGGTATGTTGAATTATGGTCATTGGAGCAAAAAGATGCAAAAAAGAGCAAATTTGGANTTTTCCCCAAGAGTCTAGAATTAAATATTCTAGAAGGCCGCCGACGGTGCCATCGAGGCTGCCGACGGTGAGCACGTCGGTTCTCTCAACAGATGCATTGAATGTGGATGATTTTTTAAGGGACGCTTGGGCAACTCTTGGAAACTCTTCTACAACTTTAAAAGAAACATTTGGAGGCCAAAAAACAGAGAGGAAGAGATTTAGAGTAGATTTATTTTCTACTTAACCCAGTCCGCGTGTGTCCATTAGAGTGTAGAGAGTGTAATTTAGGGTTAGTATTGTGTGGAATTCTTCGAGAGATTATAAGAGTGGAAGGAAAGTGAGAGATTTCATCCTCCTCGCCACTTCGAAGGAGAATTATGTGTGCTATAAAGAAAGGAAGAGATTTAGAGGTACTTGAAGGAGTTTTCTTGTGGAGGAATTAGAGATAAGTGGTATTTACTTATTGAAGTTTGTATGACTTTGCTTTTATATATAAATTTCTAGTTTTGTCGTATTTTCTCTATGAGTTCTAAGTAGTTTTCTCTGTCTTTCTCCTTATTTTGAGATTTTGTTAAATGGTTATTTGAATTGGTTGTGCCATGAGAATGTTAAAGAAGTTGTGATGATCTTTTCACTTCAGTCTTAATTTACTTTCAATCTGGCCAATTGATTTTTTAAAATATGTTGAGTTTTACAACTAAAGTGAAGATTACATTCAAGATTTGGGGAGGTCAAAGTCCTTGAAAGTTGGATGCAAATAAATAGGGAAATAAAAATTATCATGCGTAGAATTGGAGATTTTAGAGTGACAGACTAAAATCCTCAATTTGGTCCTCTCGTTTGGGTGTTGATGTGTAGATGTTAGCCCTCAAGCGAGGGGAACGTGGGAGCTCCAAAGTGAGAGCCGGTATCCTTCCAGCCTTACCGCAAATTCAGTAACTAAGCATTGGATTAGTCAATGTTCTTTATGCCTGGTCCAAAGGGTAAAGAATAGGTATGCTCCTATTTAGCACAACACAATTTGAACTAATTCAATTTATCCATTCACTACAATTGCTTGACAAGGAGAATGATGCTTTCTTATATATTGAACTTCACATTAGAAAGTTTATTAGTAGAATTAGTTAATTAAGATTTTATTAAAATTACATTTTTATTTCAATTGCCTATTAGTGACAAATATGCAAATTGAACTATGTTGTTGTGATTAAATACTGATTTTTTAAATCTTAGTTCGTAGCCTCTAATATTACACTTTGTGGGATCAACATCCATGACTCCATTAGAGCCCTGTATTACTTGAGTGATATGTATACTTGTGTTGATAAGTGTGAATTTGCAATTATTGAATATTTTACACACATCTTTATCAAATCTTTAAGCGTTGTCAAGTTTTTTGCGCCATTGCCGGTGATTGAAATGTTCTTGCAGCAGTATCAAATTCTTGTATTTTTAAGCATATATAAAGTCACCGTCAAGTTTTTGACACCGTTGCCGGGACTGTAAAAATTAGATTTAAAAAAAAGATCATAATTAGAGTAACGGGCAAATTTTGACTATTAGAAAACTTTTACTTGAATTGCAACTTTTTTCATATATAGTTAAATGTTTTTCTGTGTACTGATTTCAATTGTATGCGTAAATTTGGACATGAAAATCTTATACGCTATGATTTGGAATTAGAACGCACTGTTAGGAGAATTAGAAAACTAAGAAAAGAACCTAAAAATCCTGACACAATGGAGAACAATGTGAACAATCAAGGAATAGAAAATGAACATCAACCTAGGGAGATTATGCAAATCCTACAGCAGATGAGATTCACTTATCTATCCAAAATCCTGATGTAGCTACTAATTCATTTGAGCTTAAACCTAATCCTACAGCAGATGAAATTCACTTATCTATCCAAAATCCTGATGTAGCTGCTAATTCATTTAAGCTCAAACCTGCTATTATCCAAATGATATAAAATAATCAATTCAGAGGTACACCAAATGAAGATCTTAATTTACACCTCACTAGTTTTTTAGAACTTTGTGCTACCTTTAAATATGACGGAGTTTTGAACAATGCTGTTAGACTTAGACTTTTTCCTTTTTCACTTAGAGATAAGGCTAAAATGTGGTTAAATTTGTTAGCACCTGGATCTATTAGAACTTGGGGAGAACTTTCATAGAGATTTCTATCATTAGCACCAGGATCTATTAGAACTTCGGGGAGAACTGTCACAGAAATTTCTATCCAAATATTTCCCTCCATCCAAAACTGCTAAACTAAAAATGACCTTTCACAGAAATTTCTATCCAAATATTTCCCACCAGGATCTATTAGAACTTGGGGAGAACTTTCACAAAAATTTCTATCCAAATATTTCCTTGGATCTATTAGAACTTGGGGAGAACTTTCACAGAAATTTCTATCCAAATATTTCTCTCCATAAAAAACTGCTAAACTTAGAAATGACATAACATCATTCTGTCAGATTGATGGAGAGTCAATATATAACTATTAGAACTTGGAGAGAACTGTCACAAAAATTTCTATCCAAATATTTCCCTCCATCCAAGGCTGCTAAACTTAGAAATGACATAACATCATTTTGTCAGATTGATGGAGAGTCAATATATGAAACTTGGGAGAGATTTACAGATCTTCTTAGGAAGTGCCCTCATCATTCGTTACAAGATTGGTTGATAGTTCAATTATTTTTATAATGGATTAGTGCGATCTCTTAGGTCGATTATAGATGTTGCGGCTGGTGGTTCTTTAATGTCAAAACCTTTTGATGAGGCTTATTAGTTAATAGAAGAGATGGCTACCAATAATTTTCAATGGCCTTCTGAATGGGTAAATCCTAAAATACTAGCTAGTATTCACGATTCTGATGCAACATCTATGTTAGCATTGCAGATTGTTGCAATATCAAAGAAATCAGATCATTATGGAATGAATTATTCCCCAACACCAACTATGATGGAAGAGAATTCTTCTGGGTAATTTGTGGATGTTCAACCTTCTTATGAGACTTTAAATGTTATTAACAGTAGACCCAATAATTCTTATTCAAACTTTTATAACCCAGGTTATAATTGGAATAACAATTCTTCTACAAATCAACAATGGGCAAACAACCCAGTAAACCCATTGGAAAATTAATCCAACCAAGGAAATGTTAATTATAGGCCTTCTTATCCTCCAGGATTTAACAGTAACACTCAATTTAAGGAAAAGAAGTTGTCTATGGAAGAGCTGATACTGAACATGGGTCAATAATTACAAAATCAAGGAAATCAATTACAAATTCAAGGAAACCAGTTACAAAATCAAGGAACTGCTATCAAGAATATTAAAAACCAATTGGGGTATATCGCTACTGTGCTTAGTAACCGAACATTGGTAACTTTTCCTAGTATTGTGGAACCAAATCCTAAAGATCAAGGAAAAGAATAGATAAAAGCGATACAATTACGAAGTAGAAAAGAATTGGAAACAAGAGTGCCAAAAAAAATAGAAACTGAAAAGGAGAAAATGGATATAAAAAAAGAAAAAGATCATAAATACCCAGATTTAGAATATCCACTTACATCAATAAAAATTATTGTGGAGAAACCTCCACCATCGTTTCCTCAAAGATCGAAGCAACCTAAAGATAATAAACAATTTTCCAAGTTTATATAAATTCTTAAGAAATTAATGGTAAATATTCCTTTCCAATTTTCCAAATTTTTAGAAATTCTTAAGAAGTTAACAGTGAATATTCCCTTCGTAGAGGCCATGCCCAATTATGTGAAGTTTATGAAAGATATTTTGAACAAGAAAAGGAAGTTCACTGATAAAGAGAGCGTTGCACTTAGTGTAGAGTGTACTGCAATTATTCAGAAAATGCTTCCTGAAAAATTAAAAGATCCAGGTAGTTTCACTATACCATGTGCTATCGATGAAAGATTTTATGGAAGAGCTTTATGTTATTTGGGAGCCAACATTAATCTTATGCCTCTACCAATTTTCAAAAGATCTAGAGCTTTATGTGATTTGGGAGCCAGCATTAATCTTATGCCTCTATCAATTTTCAAAAGATTAGATTGGAGAAGTCTCACCTACTTTTGTAACTCTACAGTTAGCGGATCGTTCAGTTACATATCCTAAAGGAGTTATAGAAGAATGGAAGAGCTTTATGTGATTTGGGAGACAGCATTAATCTTATGCCTCTATCAATTTTCAAAAGATTAGGATTAAGAAGAAGTCTCACCTACTTCTGTAACTCTTCAGTTAGCGGATCATTCAGTTACTTATCCTAAGGAAATTATAGAAGATGTGTTAGTAAAAGTGGACAAATTTATCTTTCCTGTGGATTTCATTATTTTAGATATGGAGGAAGAGAAGATGTGTTAGTAAAAGTGGACAAATTTATCTTTCCTGTGGATTTCATTGTTTTAGATAATGAGGAATATGTGTTAGTAAAAGTTGATAAATTTATCTTTCCTGTGGATTTTATTGTTTTAGATATGGAGAAAGATAAAGAAATACCTCTAATTTTTGTGAGACTTTTTTTAGCTACTGGAAGAGCTATGATAGATGTTCAAAAGGGAGAATTAACTATGAGAGTTAATGATCAAGAAGTGACTTTTAACATTTCGAAATCTATGAAATACCCTGCTGTTGAAAGAGATAATGAATGTTTTCGCATGAAAATTAGTGAACATCTATTGAACGAGCATTTTAAAGAATATTTTGAACAAAAAAAAGATTTTGAAGACAAAGATGAAGTCATTTTGGACAAAATAGAAAATGAAAAATTAGATTATATTCAAGAAAGATTTGAGATACTGGATATTACAGGAAATGCTGATAAGAATCTAGTTCTGTCACTTATAAAACTACCTGAACTTGAATTAAAAATATTGCCTAACCACTTGAAGTATGTGTTTCTGGGAAACTCATCTACATTACCTATTATTATGTCTTCAAAATTAAATGATTTGCAAGAGCAAAAACTTTTGGATACATTAAAAAGATATAAGAAAGATTTTGATTGGACCTTGGCTGATTTTAAAGGAATCAGTCCTTTGATCTGTTTGCACAGAATTATACTGAGAACAATATAAACCAAGAGTTGATCCACAAAGGAGATTAAATCTAATGATGAAAGAAGTAGTCAAGAAGGAAATCTTGGAATGGTTGGACACTAGAATTATATATCCTATTTTGGAAAATGCTTAGGTAAGTCCAATTCATTGTGTTCCTAAGAAAGGAGGGGTGACTGCTGAAGCACAAGAGAATAATGAATTAATACCTATCAGACAAGTTACTGGGTGGCGTATTTGCATTGATTATAAAAAATTAAACACTATCACTAGGAAAGATCACTTCCCTTTACCATTTTTAGACCAAATAGTGGATAGACTTACTGGGCACAAATATTTTTTTTTTAGATGGATATACCAGCTACCATCAAATTCCTATTGCTCCTGAGGATCAAGAAAAGACAACATTTACTAGTTCTTTTGGAACTTTTGCTTTTCAAAGAATGCCTTTCGGATTATGTAATGTATCTGCAACATTCCAGAGATGTATGATGTCTATATTTAGTAAGTTAATTGATGATGGAATAGAAGTGTTTATGGATGATTTCTCTGTATTTGGAACATCATTTGACGCATGCTTAAATTATCTTGAAAAAATTTTGGAGTTATGTGAAAGAACTAATTTAGTTATAAATTGGGAGAAATGTCAATTTATGGTTGCAGGAGGAACTGTGTTAGGGCATAAAATTTCAGAAAATTGTATGGAAGTAGATCCTGCAAAAATTCAAGTTATATCTAAATTAACACCTCCTACTAATGTAAGAGGGGTTAGAAGTTTTATTGGACATGTTGGTTTTTACAGGCGTTATATTAAAAATTTTTCAAAAATTACCAAACCTCTATGCCAACTTTTAGAAAAGGACAAGAAATTTGAGTTTACTAAAGACTGTTTAAATGCGTTTGAGTTATTAAAAGAAAAGCTAATCACAGCCCCTATAATAGTTTCATTTAACTGGGAAAAACCATTTCAAACTGATGTACGATGCTAGTGATTATATTATTGGAGTTATTCTTGGACAATGGTATGATAAGATTTTTAAAGTTATAAACTACGCTAGTAAAACTCTTAACAATGTTCAAATTAACTACACTGTTACTGAAAAAGAGTTACTGGCTATTGTGTATGCTTTTGACAAATTTAGATCTTATTTAATTGGGACTAAATGTGTTGTGCACACTGATCACTCTACTATTAATTATTTGATGCAAAAGAAGGATGTCAAACAAAGGTTAATTAGATAGATACTTTTGATGCAAGAATTTAATTTTGTGGTTGTTGAGAGAAAGGGAACTGATGATCAAATTGCTGATCATTTGTCGAGGTTAGAATATCATGAATTATCTGACACCGACAATGAAATTATGAATAGTTTCCCTGATGAACAACTCTATAATATTAATGAGTGAAAAATATCATGGTATGTTGATATTTATAATCATATTGTAAGTGATATTTTGCCACCTATGCTGACATTGCGACAACAAAGAAAATTCAATCGTGATGCAAAAGCATATTTTTGGGATGAGCCTTATTTATATAAAGAATGTAAAGATCTTATTATGAGAAGATGTGTACCTTACAAAGAAACTGAACTAATTATTCAGAAATATCATGATAAAACTGCTTATAAAATTTTACAAGCTGGATTCTATTGGCCTGCTCTCTTTAGAGATGTTTGCAGATACATAAAAACTTGTGATCGATGCCAATGAGTAGGCAATATATCTGGAAAAAAATGAAATGCCTCTGAATTTCATGTTAGATATTGAGATCTTTGATGTTTGGTGATTGGATTTCATGAGACCATTTATTCCTTCATCTGGAAACTTATACATATTAGTTGCGGTAGACTACGTTTTAAAGTGGATTGAAGCACAAGCTTTACCTCGTCGTGACGCTAAAAGTGATTCAAGATTTTTAATGAAAAATATTTTCACTAGATACGGAATGCCGAGATGATTATCACTGACGGAGGATCCCATTTCAGGAATAAATACATTCAAAGATTGGCAGAAAATTTTAATGTTATTCATAGATTCTCTACTTCCTATCACCCTTAGACCAGTGGGTGGCTGAAGTTTCTAATAGAGAGATTAAACAAATACTGGAGAAGACTGTAAACCCTAGTAGAGTTGATTGGTCTACTAGATTAGATACTACATTATGGGCTTACAGAACTGCTTATAAAACTCCTATTGTAATGACTCATTACAGGCTGATTTTTAGAAAGACTTGTCACTTACCAGTAGAATTGGAGCATAAAGCATATTGAGCGATTAAGGAATTCAATTATAATTTGAAAGATGCTGGTAAGAAGAGATTGTTACAAATGAATGAATTGGAAGAATAAAGAAATGTATCTTCTGATAACGATAGAATTTATAAGGAGAAACTAAAGTTATGGCATGATCGGAAGATTAACTAGAAAAACTTTGAACCAGGACAAAAATTTTTGCTTTACAATACAAGGCTGAAGTTATTCCCTGGGAAATTGAAGTGTCAATGGTTAGGACCATTTACTGTGACTCGAGTTTATACATACGGAGCTGTTGAAATTGAAGATCAAAAGACTAAAAATAGATTTAAAGTAAACGGACATATATTAAAGTCATATTTTGAGGGTAAAAGACAAAATTATAAAGAGGTTTTAATGGTCAGTCAACCTGAATAATATCTTAATAGGTTAGGTTGACGACGTTAAACCAAGTGCTTTATGGGAGGCAACCCATAGTTATCTTTATTTTATTGCAATTATAGTGTTTTTGTTTGAAATTATCATTAGTTTGTGGTAGTATTGAACTTTACTACTACTATTTACCCTTGAATCATCATAAAAAATGGATCCATAGAGAAATTTGGAACGCATTCGAACCAAAGAAAAAATGTGAAATTTTTGCCTTAAGCGCCGATGGCGGGCTCGACGCCGCCGACGGCGGGCTCGATGCCACTGACGGCAGGCTTGACGCCGCCGACGGTGGATTTTTCCTGAGAGACCAGAGAATTAATTCTCAAGGCTTGCTGATGGCACCATCGACACCACCGATATCGAGAACGGCGAGATGACAGTTTCCGGAGTCTGAAATGTCAGTTTTTAGTAGTTTTAGGCAATATTTACTCCACATAAACTTCCAAACTTGGTTCTTAAATTCATATTACCCAAAAACAAATTGAAACTCCACCAAATTTATCCCTATGGCTTCCAATTCCACTGAAAACCCTAGATTTTGAGTGTTCAGCTGGAGAAAGTTTGTTAGTTCTGAGACGCAATAAATCTTTGACAAAGTGCTGAAAAAGAGGAGATTAATCAAAGAAAGAGGATTTGTGAATCAAGGATTGAAAAATCCTTCGATAGTAATTGAAGAGATCATTGTGCGACAAAGATGGGAAGTGTTGTACTAAACTACTGCCGCCGTAGTCATTCCTGCGGTGAAGGAGTTTTATGCTAATTTGCATGGAATCAACCAGGGAGTCGTCTATGTGCAAGGCAGATGGATAACTTTTACTCCTGCATGGATTAATGAGTTATATATGATCGAGAATGTTCCTGTCTGCTATTATTCCAACGTCGTTCCGACAAGAAATCTGATGAATGAGATCTACCAATTTTTTTACGGACGAGACTGAAGACTGAGAAATGAGAGAAAATGGGTATGTTAGTTTCTCTGCTACACTTCTAAACCCCGTTTCTAAATACTAAAACTTCTTCATTTCTATAAAACTATTACCGATAATGAGGATCGGTAAAGTTACTAAAGAAAGTGTTATTCTGAATTACTATATTCAAATAGGATTGTCGATTGATATTGGATCGATTATTATGAAGTCTGTTTTGGGCCTGATCATTCGTAGATCAACTTATGCGCTTGGACATCCTTCAACAATTTTCTTACTCTGTAGTCAGTTCCAAGTATCTTATGAGAATTTGGAAAAGGTACTTCTACCTTGGAAGCCTTTAGACCTAACTGAGAAGTTCCCAGCCAATGAAGATGAGAATGATATGACTATTATTATGGATCAATCGTCTCAGAAATCAATACCTATTCAGCCTCTAATAACGGACAAGACACTAGTGATCCTGCGTAGAATCAAGAAATAGGAGAAAGATGTACAAAATGTTATGAATACAATTAACAATATCTCTGAAATTTTTGATCATCTAGACTGGAGGATAAAAGAGCATTTTGATCACTCTGGACATATCGAAGGAAGTTTGATACGATTGATGAGAAAGATGGGATTGATAGAAGAGGACTCTATTGAAGAATTCCCATATTGACCCTTCTATAACCTCTTCATTCATGTTCGATCGATGAGTGATATCAGAGGAGAAACAAGCACTAAATCGAAGGAGTAGTAGATTTATTTTACTACCTATATGTCTATGTGTGTGAATTGATTTGAACTTATGTGTTTTCTTTACTTTTGAATTTTTCTTTTATATCTCAGTACAGTTGAGATTGAGCATAAAATGTTTGTTTTTAGCGTTTTGAGTGTTGTGGCTTAGATTGTGATGCTGAATTGATGTATTAAGGTTGAGAAAATACCAAACTTATGTGTGTCGTGTAACGTGTATTGTAACCCTTATATTTTATATATAATTGTGATGTTCTGTGTTGTGAATGTTTATTGGTGTTAGTATATCATGTAAACACTTAAAATTTATGTCTAGAATTTTTGAACGAATGTCGACGAGGCTTGAAATTGATCATAATCGCAAAAAACTGAAAATTAAACTAATTTTGAAAATCTCGCCGACAACATCATATGCGCCACCGACAACAGATTTTTCCTGAGACTTAGGCTATTTAATTCAATAGAGTTTACCACGGTAAGGAGTGAATCAAGTGGAGGTCTGGGACATCCTGCCTCATTTATGCACTTTGTCAACTTTCTGGAGTTTAAGCTGGAGATGATGAAGAATAGGTTTACCCTATGAAACCCATTAGTAAAGCTAATTTAAAGACGTATGAATCCCATGAAGGATGGAGATCTGGGAGTAGGAGTAAAGAACCTTCTACTAGTAGAGATATCCCCTCTACTAGTTATGACCTTCCTTCCTTTCGTTCTCCTACCCTTCATGATTTAATGAATGAGTTAACGTTGTAGCAGAAGAGCATAGAGAAAATAAATGAAAGAATTGGGAGATTAGAATGTAGACATGATTATGATAGTGAGTACCTACAGAGACATTCTGACTTCAAGATAGCTTAATACGAAGCTTAGGCCCGACACTACAGAGGTGAGCCTGATGTTACTTTTCCTGAATGCCCTCATTGTACTCAGTTTCAGCCCAATCCACCTGCTGACCAGAGAGATGAGGATATAGTATGGGATTTTGATATATGATAGTGATTGATGTACTTTTTTTTTGTGATTTTGTGATAGAGACAGATGTATGTTTGTTTGTACTTTCATTTTATATTTTTTTTTTATGTTTGCAGTTAGAAGAATTTTTAATTATTGTTATAAATATTTATCGTTGTAGTTTGAATTTGGATGTGTAGTTATAATAGACTTTGATTAGTACTTTGTAAAATTGTATTGTAGTTTGAAATTTGCATGTGTAGTTATAATAGACTTTGATTAGTACTTTGTAAAATTATAATGTGATGTGATTTTTTGCATTGTGATGTATTGTAATTATTTTTTATTTAGTATGGTGTTAGTGAAATATAGTGTTTGTATAATGTTTAGTTTTGTACTTATTTCAAAATTTCATTACCTACAGACCAATTCAGAATGATGAAAATACCTAAAGTACTGATGTATGGTTTATATTTAGAATTTTTATTTCCACCTGTATCATTCCATATTAAAAAATTTAAGTTTGGGGGAGGGAAGAAAAGATTAACTTCTGTCCTCTATTTCAATATTTTCAAAAATTATTAATATGATTTTATGTAGTGAATTTAATTCAAAGTATTTTCTTTCCACCTTTATTTCATATTTAAAAATTTAAGTTTGGGGAGGGAAGAAAAATATTAACTATTAGATGATCATTCCATATTGAAAAATTTAAGTTTGGGGGTGGGAAGAAAAAGATTAACTATTAGATGTTCTTTTCATATTTAAAAATTTAAGTTTGGGGGAGGGAAGAAAAAGATTAACTATTAGATGTCCTCCTTAAATATTTTCAAAAATTATTAATATGATTTTTTGTAGTGAATTTAATTCAGATAACTATACTTTGTTGATATTTAAATATTATGGTAGATTTAAAGGAATTTTTTTGCAAGGAAAATCAATTTTGTAGATTAAGATATATAGTATAAGAGAATAAAACTATAATTAACTATTTAATGTAGAGAAAACCNAACTATTTAAAGTAAGGAAAACTATATTTTGAAATATTAAGAATCTTAGAAATTCATTTGAGAAGAAAAAATTGGGGCTCAATGATGTAAAAGCTATGAAATACTTATAAGGTAAAGGAATGCTTTATATTTCAAATTTAAGGAAAGAAAAGTGAAGTTCAAAAATTTTAAAGGCTATCCAGATATGTAATCTCTCATTAAGGAAAAAGAAAGGATTGACAACAATCCCTAAAAAGAAAAGAAAAATATATAGGATTGAAAACAAAAGAAATGGGATGTTCAAAATCATTAAAGGCTATCCAGATATAGTAATCCTCACTTAAAAAAGGAAAAGAAAGGATTGACAACAATCCCTGAAAAGAAAAGAAAAATATATAGGATTGAAAGCAATCCAAATATATATATATATATATATATATATATATATATATATGAAAAATATATATTTAAGTGAGGAGAAGCTTGAGGAGATGCCTAATCAAAAATTACTTCACTTGGACCTACCTAAAGGGAAAACCTAAATACATTCCTGAACTTATATTTATGGAATCGAATCTTTTACTAGTAATGTTCTCATGAAGTTCCTATCATTTCAATATTTTAAGAGACTTGATATTACAACATATAGTCATTCTTGAAATGAATAGAAAACTATAACTCTTAAACTTGATGACTAGATAGTCTTGTACCTACAGAGTTAATTTAATTACTTGAAATTTTTCTAAAAATCTCACTATGGTATTTACTTAAATCAAACTTATAGTATTTATGAATTAAAACTTTACCACAGTAGATCATAACTTTTATGTAGTACTAAAATTACTTGAGGATAAGAGATAGTTAAGTTTGGGGGATTTTGACCAAAGGAAAATATGTTGAGATTTTCATACCTATTTTACACTGATTTTGATGATATTGCACTTTAAGGACAGAAATTTTTGATGTTTTGTTGTAGGGAATGATGAATTATGGTCATTGGAGCAAAAAGATGCAAAAAGGAGCGAATTTGGAGCAAAAAGGACCAAAGTATGAAGATTTGATCTTGGGCACTGACGGCGGGTTTTTCCCAAGAGTTCAGAATTAAATATTCTAGAAGGCCGCCGACGGTGCCATCGAGGCTACCGACGGCGAGCACGTCGGTTCTCTCAACAGATGCATTGAATGTGGACGATTTTTGAAGGGACGCTTGGGCAACTCTTAAAAACTCTTCTACAACTTTAAGAGAAATATTTGGAGGCCAAAAAATAGAGAGGAGGGTGTGTCCACATGTGTCCATTAGAGTGTAGAGAGTGTAATTTAGGGTTAGTACTATGAGGAATTCTTTGAGAGATTGTAAGAGTGAAAGGAAAGTGAGAGATTTCTTCCTCCTTGTCGCTACGAAGGAGAATTCTATGTGCTGTAAAGAAAGGAAGAGATTCAAAGAAACTTCGAGGAGTTTTCTTGGGGAGGAATTAGAGATAAGTGGTATTTACTTATTGAAGTTTATATGACCATGCTTTTATATATAAATTCCATGTTTGTCGTATTTTCTCCATGAGTTCTGAGTAGTTTTCTCTGTCTTTCTCCTTGTCTTGAGATTTTGTGAAATTGTGATTTGAATTGGTTGTGCCATGAGAATGTTAAAGAAGTTCTGATGATCTTTTCACTTCAATCTTAATTTACTTTCAATCTAGCCAATTGATTTGATAAAATATGTTGAGTTTTACAACTAAAGTGAAGGTTACATCCAAGATTTAGGGAGGTCAAAGTCCTTGAAAGTTGGGTGCAAATAAATAAGGAAATAAAAAAAATCGAGTGTAGAATTAGAGATTTTAGAGTGATAGACTAAAATCCTGAATTAGGTCCTATCGTTTAGGTGCTGAAGTGTAGATGTTAGCCCTCAGGCGAGGGGAACGTGTGCTCTCCGAAGTGAGAGCTGGTATCCTCTAAGCCTAGATGCAGATTTAGTAACCAAGAAT
The DNA here is from genome assembly GCA_002079205.1 of Phalaenopsis hybrid cultivar. Lineage (NCBI taxonomy): Eukaryota > Viridiplantae > Streptophyta > Magnoliopsida > Asparagales > Orchidaceae > Phalaenopsis > Phalaenopsis hybrid cultivar. The sequence goes on along the minus strand of JXCR01088122.1, from coordinate 240,331 downwards.
AGGATTAGTCAATGTTCTTTATGCCTGGTACAAAGGGTAAAGAATAGGTATGCTCCTATTTGGCACAATACAATTTGAATAGATTCAATTTATCCATTCACTTAACTTTCACAAGAGAAGGATGATTTCTTATATTTGAACTTCACATTAGAAAATTTATTAGTAGAATTAGTTAATTAAGAGTTTATTAAAATTACATTTTTATTTTAATTGCCTATTAGTAACAAATATGCAAATTGAACTATATTTTTGTGATTAAGTATTGGTTTTTTAAAGCTTAATTCGTAGCCTCAAATATTACTCCATGTGGGATTGATATCAAGGACTTCATTAAAGCCTTGTATTACTTGAGCGATACGTATACTTGCGTTGTTAAGTGTGACTTTGTAGTTATTGAATATTTTATACATCTTTATCAAATCTATAACTGTTGTCAAGTTTTTGGAGCCGTTGTCGGGGATTTAAATCTTCTAGCAGTAGTATGAAATTCTTGTATTTTTAAGCATATATAAAGTCGCTGTCAGACATTTGGGGTGAATTGGGGGAAATAGAACCTCTAAAGGTAATTTGGGCCTTTTGGTCAGTGTTGGTCAAATTGATCAAATTGGGTTCAATTGAAGGGTCCAAATTGACTTTAAGGACATTTGAAATGATTTTGAGGGTTTTGGGAAAGTTTGGGCCACCAAGGGTATTTTTATAATTTTAGTAAATTTGGGGGTATTTGGGGTATTTTGGCATATTTTGTGAAAGTGGGGTGCCAACCACCCTATTTGAGCCATGGACCAATGGAATCTTAATTTGGGACCTCTATGCTCTGGTCTTGGCTAGACCCTAGCCTAAGGTTGGTTAGTCTAGGGGACCATCTACATGAGTCTCCCAAAAGATCAAGGGATGAAAGTTAACAAGCTTGGGTTTAGGATTGTGAGTGAATGTGAGTGAAAGAAAGTGTAAGTGAGTGAAATAGGTCTAGAACAATACCGAGGGTCAATCTTAAGACCAAGCAGTCCTATAGGGACTCTCCTTGAGTTACCCCATATTGACCACACCTACCAAGTGCTAGAGGTTAGGAACAATATGTGCAATTTTAAGTTGAGCAAATAAGAGTTTAGAACTTATAATGCTGAGGGTTCCTTTTCTAATCCTCTTGGAATAGTCAACAAGAAAGTCATATGGCTAGACCCTACCAAAAGTGAGGTCAACAAATTGACCCCCAATAAGTGTGGTGTGTTGGGCTAGCACAAGGCGTATATTTTTGTTAACCGAGGAGATCAACAAAACCAACACAGAATTCTAAGCCAATAAACCTAGAATGAAATGTAGAATTGAGTGATAGTTGTTTCCACTGGGGAGTAACAAATACTCTCGTTGGGGAAAAGAAAAGAGATTTCGGGGACAATCACCGACGAATTGACAGTCCCAACAAAGATTCGATTTGAAATGAATATATCAAATAAAGTTTGGATTTCAATTTAAAATTTGAAAAGGGGTAAAATTATGTGTGAGGAAACCGGATTGAGTGGAAAACACAAGCACAAAAAAAAGGTATAGAGTGTCAAAGCCTATACTGAATGTAAAGACGGGAATAGGACTTCTAAGCCTACCCTGATGGTAGGGATGGGAATAGGACGTCAAAACCTACCAAAAAAGTGGAAATGGGAATAAGACGTCTGAGCTTAAGCCAAAAGTGGAAATGGGAACAAGACATTTAAGCCTACCCTAAAGAAAAAAATTGGAATAGGATGACTAAACCTACCCCGAAAGTGGAAATGGGAATAGGACGTCTAAGCCTACCCTGAGAGTGGAAATGGGAATAGGATGTATAAGCCTACCACAAAAGTGTAGAGGGGAATAGGACGTCTAAGCTTACTCTGCAAGTGGAAATGGGAATAGTACGTCTAAGCTTACTCCGAAAGGAGAATCAAAATTTAGGTAACGACCTCAAAAGAAGGGATCAAAATTTTGGTACTCACCTTGAGATGGGAATTGATATTTAGGTATCAACCCCAAAAAGAGAATCAAATGCCTTACTCCATTTAAGGTGGTCTTAAACCGAACTCCAAAGAAGGGATCAAAATTTAGGTGCTGACTCCGATATGGGAATTAAAATTTAGGTATCAACCCCAGAAAGAGAATCAGATGCCTTACTCCATTTAAGGTGGTCTTAAAATGATCTCAAAGATATTGAAAATAGGATGCCTTACTTCATTTAACATGATCTTAAACTTATCTCAAAGATATTGAGAATATGATGCCTTACTCCATTTTAGGTGTCCTTAAAACTATCTCAAATATATTGAGAATAGGATGCCTTACTCCATTTAAGGTGGTCTTAAACCAATCTCAAAAGAAGGGACCAGAATTTAGGTACTGACCCCGAGATGAGAATTGAAATTTTGGGTATCAACCCCAGAAAGAGAATCAGATTCCTTACACCATTTAAGGTGGTTGTAAACCAATCTCAAAGATATTGAGAATTGGATGCCTTACGCCATTTAAGGTGGTATTAAACCTATCTCAAAGATATTAAGAATAGGATGCCTTGCTCCATTTAAGGTGGTCTTAAACCTATCTCAAATGAAGAGACTAAAATTTAGGTACTGACCCCGAGAAAAACATGAAAGTAGTGTAGAGAATTTATGGTGTTAAGTTCATAGATATGTGACATATGACGATTGACATTGGTGTAGAAAGATTACAGATATTTGCGAGGAGTGAAATACTTCTTGGGAATTGGGAGGACTTAGTGTAGACTAGGATAGTCATGCTACGCAAGTGATTTGACTTTTTTATTGTGATAGATTGTGTAAAATTTAATTAAAAATAATCAATTAAAATTTAGATTCTACGCAAGTATCTGTATCATTACCAAGTAATAATGGACTTTCTATGTAAGGCCCAAATATAAATCCTACAGGGAAGGTTTAAATTAGAAATGATAAATTTGCTAGAAAATTCACAAAAAGTCAATTAATATCACTCTCAGTTTAAATTAGAAATGATAAATTTGCTAAGAAATTCACAGAAAGTCAATTGAAATCACTGTCACTAATTTCCACAGAAAGTCAATTGAAATCACTGTCACTAATTTGAATTGTTGAGATGTAATCAAAATTAAAATTTTAAACTATTATCAAATCAAATATGCAAAATTTAAAACAATAAATACTAATCTATTAACTATGTTTATGCAATGGACAAGCATCATTCCCACTACAATGAGGCTATGGTAAAATGAGATGAGATAAATGTTCATAATATTTATTGTGCCAATCAGGAGCAATTTTAATTCTCTACCCTGATACAGTGCATAGAAAATCTTTGTCTAATCTCAGTGTTTAGTCTCTAAATCCATGGCTAGGCTAGGAGGATAGCGGCTCCCACTCCAGAGCTCCCACTTCCCTTCACCTAAAGGCTAGCTCTCGCTTCAGTTTTTAAACACTAAGACTGAATTGAAGATTTTCGTCTATCACCCTAAATGTTCTCTAATTCTACACCCAACAAAATATTTCTCTATTTATTTGCACTTAATTCCATAAACGATGTTCTCCTTCATGGAGTCAAAAGTGATCCTTACTTGTTGTAGAACTCATACTCCATTTCCCGGATATATGTTTCACAACATACTTTAACAAATTCAATTGGCTAGATCAAAAAGTAAATTAAGTTTGGAGCTGAAAAATCATCACAATTTATTTTATAATTTAATATTGGCACATTCATATTATCTCTTCATTTCACCATATCTCAGAGTAGAAAGAAAGATAGAGGGAACTACTCAAACTTCATGAGAAAGAAATAATAAAACACAAATTTCATATATAAAAGAAGTTCATACAACATTGATAAACAAACAATACTTATCTGAAAACTCTTTCTCAAAGTAAATCCTTTGTAGCCTTTCCTTAATAATGCAGAAAGAAGATATCTCTCACTTTTCTCCTTCTCCAACACTCTTACAGAAAGTTTCACACTAAATATCACCACAAAAACTCTAAACTATGAAAACAAAATCACTAATTGACTCCAATATGGAAGTGGAATGGAATGATGTTGTGTGAATATTGAAAGTAGAGAAGTGTTTTTTTCTGATGAAATTCTGCACCAAATAGAGCCCAAGGTCAGTTCTCCAAGAGGTGCTTCCAAAAACTCATCAAAAAATCATCCAAATACATTGAACATTCTAGAAACAGGGTCATCGCCTTTAGCGCAGTCGGCGCTGGTCCGACACCGTCAGTGCTGAGTAAAAAATGTCCGCGTTAGTTTGTTCTGAGCCGTCGGAGCTAAAGGTGCTGCCGACGCTAAGCATTTCTTCAAAAATGTCATTTTGACTCCAAATTTCATCCATTTTTGCTTTCTTTTTGCTTTAAGCCCTAAAAATCAACAACCTACAAAAAAATATCAAAATACCTTCCATTAAAGTGTAATATCATCAGAATTAGATATAAAATATTGTTCTAAAAATGCATATATTTTTTGTGTATCAAAATCTCCCAAACTTACATGTTACTTGTCCTCAAGTAACTCCTTTACTACATAAAAAATATGACTTATGATAAAGACCTTAAATTTTAGACTTCCATATTTTAGTTTTCCAAATATAATAGTATAACTTAAGAAAAATTCAAAACAACTCTAGTTAATATTAAAGGTGTAAAGATATTCAATAATTAAGTCACTTCTTTATCAAAACAACTCCAGTTAATACTAAAGGAGTAAAGATATTCAATAATTAAGTCTAAGGTTTCTGATCCTCTATTTCTTTTAAGAAAAATTACAATTTGTTATATTAAAGTCACTTAGCAAATTTATATGAAAAAGAACTTCATAAAACTTTATTTAATAATTAAGTTAACATTCAAATAAAAAGTTTAGAAAATGTGTTCAAGTTTTTTTCCTTAATGACTCAAGTGAAGCCAATTTTTAATTAGGCATCTCCTCAAGCTTCTCCCCATATATATATTTTTTTCTTTTTCTTTTCATTTCAGGATCATTTTTAATCCCCTTTTTCTTTTCTTTCTTTTATTTCATCTCTTTTTTTTATATGTCAGGATTACTATATCTGAATAGTCTTTAATGATTTTGAAATTTGTTAACTTAAAAATTTCATAAAGTTTAATTCTTTTCTTTTTACATGAATCTTTTAAGATTTTAATACTTCAAAAATACAAATTACCTTTACTAAAAATAGAAAAACATAGTCTTATTATCTTTTACCAAATATCTTAGCCCTTAGAATTAACCTTTATTATTGAAATTTTTTACTTAAATTTACTATATATTTAGAAACATAAATATAGTTATCCAAAGTTAACCTCTAATACCAAAGGTCATGTTAAATTTAAAATTTTGAAAATATAATTAAGTGAGGACAAATAAAATTAAGTTCTTTCTCTCTTT
>JXCR01088122.1:186867-234908 GCA_002079205.1 Phalaenopsis hybrid cultivar | reverse complement strand
CCCCCCCCCCCCCCAAAACATAATTTTTTAAATGATTTTTACATGAAGAGCTTTAAAAATGAAGGGTAAAAGAAAGCATTAAAAGCATAAAAAAAAATTATACCAGTTGGAGATTCTGATTTTTTAACATAAATTTTGAAAATACTGCAGGTGCTAAAATGAAAACTACAAGCCTAAAAATATTAAATTACACATAATACATATAAAATTTGCTAAGAAAGAGCTAATCACAAAACATAACAAAGTGTTGAAAATAACAACATAACTAAACTAAATTCTAAAAAATAAAAACACTCTTCCACATTACAATTTCACATAAGATAACAACAGAGTCTCAACAACATCACAACACAAATAATACAATCACATAGTACAAACATAAACAAAAAAACAAAATAGATCACCAGTCATCATCTTCCTCATCATCGACATCTAACTTCTGCTGTTGATATGGAGTATAAGTAGGGTGAATAGGGAACTAAACTGTATGGTCACCTCTCAGGTATCTCACTAAAGCATCATCATAAGCAGCATCATACTCAACTTTTTGTCGAATCAAATCATCACTATGAGCATTTCTGGCCTCTATATATTGCATCCTACGATCCATCCTCAAAATATCTCCCTGTTGTATCATCATCTGATCCAAAAGTTCTCTGTTGCTGGGTGTAACTAGAAGTAGGTCCATGAGAGGTAGAAGGAATATTCCTAGAAGTAGAAGGAATATCTCTACCCTTACTGCCAGATCTCTAGTCAACATGAGATTCATATTTATTGATGTTAGCAGGCCCAATAGGTCTCTGAGGCTCAATCTTGTCCTCATCAGGTCTAAAATCAACTCATGTCTTCTCACAAAGTGTGTAAATAAGAGCAGGGTGTGCCAATCCACCAAAATTCTCTTCTAGAGCAATAGATCGAGTGTTCATATAAATAATATAGCCCACATTTATGTCCATAACTTGTTGCATATAGTAGTTGAGGATGGCTCTATCTTTGGTCACGTCACTATGATGGTTTATCGGAATCATTCTTCCAAAAATAAAATAATGTCAAGCCTTAGATACTAAATTTACACTAGTATGGGGAAAGTTAACTATAACTCCATTCTTTTGTTTTCCAAGCCCCTTTCTGACTAGTCAAAAAAGAAATAACTTCATCTAATGCCTGATCTGTAACAGAAAAAGAATGATACTGGCATCTATACACAACTTCTACAAAATAAAACTCATTTATTTTCTTTGGAGTAAACTCTACCCTTTTCCATGAACAAATACATAATCATGAGAAGCTTCAGGAAGGTTGGCATAAAATTCCATTATAATCCCAGCTATGGCATCGGTAGTAAAATAACTGAAATTTTCCCATTGTCGAGCAATAATCAAACTTTCAACTTCTTCTCTTAGATTTTTAAAACCTCGGTCCTGAATTACTTTCTAATTTTCACAAATGCTATGAAATCGAGCACTGGCTCTAAAGCTAAGAAATCTCTGCTCGTCATATTCTACTTTCCTTTTGTTCGATCTAGGTGCCATAAAAATATAGAAAATTTTGAAAAATCCAAATAAATTCTAAAATTCCATAAATCAAAATGTAAAACATTTTAAACTTCAAATCACTAAATAAGAGTTCATCACCAAAGGATTTTCTAAAAAATTTCTCAAAAAATTTTCATATTTTTGGATCCATGCAATGTGAGATAAATCCTTGGTGAAAATAAAAAATATTTGGTTTAAAGTGTAGATCTTACCTAGAGAAGATGAAATCCGAAGTCTTTTAGTCTCTAAATCGCCTCAAATCCGACCACAATCAAGCCCTAGTTGCCCCAACCGAAGGTTGAAGATGACTTAAGCTTAAACATGGTGGCCACAGTGAAAATTGCAAATTTTAAGGGGTTAAAATATGTTGTCGGATCGAGGGCACCGTCGGTGCTGAAGGCCCAAAAATTTTATATTTTGATTTTTTTTAATTTTCAATTTCCTTTCGACTTACTCCAAAATTTTATTATTTTAAACACAATTTTTTATCTAACAATAATTCACAAAAAAAAAACATTTCATCAACACCAATTTTCACAAACAACAACAAACTAACTTTTATATATGAAAGTACACTTTTTACAAACACAATTTTTTAATTACACAATCACACATATTAAACAAACTAATTATAAATCAACGTCGAAGTCAAGCCACAACACTAAACGCTGTCACAAAATTATATACACAATCAAAGTTCAGAATTCTAAAATAAAAAGCAAAAAAAAAACAAACCATACCAAATTAAATCCACACAATTACACTAAATATATATAATGTTCTAAAATAGATAGAGAATTTAAAGTCTTCAATTATTACACCTCTTCTTCAGTGATTTCTCCTCCTCTGATATCTCTCATAGATTTGTAATGAACATATATGTTGTAGAAGGATCGATACGGGAATTGATCTGTCAAATTTTCTTCGATCCACCCTTTTTCTTTAAACAACTGAACTAATCCTGCTTTGAAAGTTCGAGTGTGATCAAAATTTTTTTTCATTCTCCAATCTAGGTGATGAAAAAGGTATTTAAGATCTCCTACTGCAATGATAATACTCTGAAGTCCCCTTTCAATTTTCTTCAATTTCTTTTCTAAAGCAAGTGAACTTCCAACTATTGGTGGTATTATTGGAGTTCAAACACGTGAAGATTGATCTATGATGGCTTCTAATACTTCATTTCCATTTCCACAATAATTCTCATCTATAGGGTTCATGGGCTCCCAAGGTAATAAAGTCTTTTCCCAACTTTCATATGGAATTTGTGCTTGACTGCAAATCAAAAAGATGGTAGATGGATGCCCAAGTCCATAAATTGGTCCATTAGTAAGGATACCCATAATAGATTTAAATATAATATACCCTATATCAATGGGTTTTTCCATTTGAATGCAGTAATTATAATAGTACATTCTTTGGTGACTCTACTAATTTTCATAGTAGGGAGTAATTTTGCAGCAATAAAGAAATGTAATTGCTTCAAAATTGGATTAAGTAATGAAGTGGAGAAACTAACATATCCTTCATCTCGTATCTCCCATATATCACTTTCATCCGTCAGAAGATTATACATGTCTTGCATCAAATCTTGTGTTGGAATGAAATTTGTATAATGATTGATTGGAATGTTTTCTATCATTTACAGTTAATTAATCCTTGTAGGAGTAAATAGTACAACCTTACCTCATACAAAGACCAAAACTTGAGTAATTTCATGTAAGTTTGCGTAAAACTCTTTCACCACAGGTACGATAACCACAGACGTAGTGTAACATAGAACTTCCCAACGCCTTTGCAGAATGATTTTATCAATTGGACCAATAGGATTGATCACTCCATGATTAACAAATTCTCTTTGCTTGATCAATCTCCTCTTCATAATAGCTTTATCGTATAATCGCTGTGCGTCGAAACTAATAAACTTTCTTTTGTTGAAAACTCCATACCTAAAAGTATTTCTAGAATTAGAAGCCATGGAATCCAAAACTAGGAAGTTACTAGGCATCCAAGGATGTTTCTAGGCCTTTTTAAACTCGTCACGACGATTATTATGAAGTGAAATCGTGCCAAAACCCTCAAAAAGTTGTAAAACCATCCAATCGCACTCGGCGCCATCGACGTTTTCGATTGGCGCTGCCGGCACTGATGTCTGTTATCAAGCCACCGTCGACGCCCATTCTGGCGTCGTCGGCGCCAGTGGCCAAAATTGTGATTCTTATTTTTTTATTCAATTCGATTCCAAATATTCCTCCAATATCAATATTTGACTTAATTTATAATAAATGCAATTGTGTAGGATTATGATCTACTAATATATAAGACACTTAAAAACTAAATAGTAATACATAGCAATATACATATTGGTTGCCTCTCTCAAACCGCTTGGTTTAACGTTGTGAGCCTGACATACCATTTGTTTAGTTGGTTTGACTTAACATTAAAACTTCTTTAAATTTAGTTATGTGCCCTTCATAATAATGTTTCAAATAATGCCCATTAACTTTAAATATCTTTCCAGTGTTAGGATCTTTAATAACAACAATTCCATAATGATAAACTTTAATCACCTTAAATGGTCCTAACCATCTGGATTTTAGTTTTCCTAGAAATAATCTCAATCTTGTATTATATAGTAGAACTTCATGTCCAGGTTTAAATTTTATCTTAAAAATCTTCCGATCATGCCATATTTTCATTTTCTCTTTATAGATTTTTGCATTATCATGTGCTTCATTTCTAATCTCCTTAAGTTCATTGAGTTGCAAAAATCTTTTCTCACCAGCATCCTTTAAATAAAAATTAAATTCTTTAATAGCCCAGAATGCTTTATGTTCTAATTCTACTCGTAAATGACATGTTTTTCCAAAAGATCAATCTATATGGGGACATTCCTATTGGAGTTTTATAAGCAGTTTTGTATGCCCATAATGTAGTATCTTGTCTAGCAGACCAATCCAATTTATAAAGATTTACAACTTTTTTCTAAAATGTGTTTAATTTCAGGATTCAATATTTTTGCTAGACCACTAGTTTGAGGATGATAAGCAGTAGAGAATTTATGCATTATATCATATTTTTTGTTTAATTTTTTTATTCTCTTATTCCTGAAATGAAATCCTCCATCAGTAATGATTACTCTCAACATTTTATATCTCGTAAAAATATTTTTAATTAAAAATTTAGAAACACTCCGAATTTCACATCTAGGCACAACAATAGCTTCAATCCACTTAGACATATAATCAACAACAAGTAATATATATAAATTTTCAAATGAAGGCATAAATGGTCCCATAAAGTCTAATCCCCACACATAAAAAATTTCAACTTATAATGTGTAATTTAGAGGCATTTTGTCTCTTCTGGACATATTTCCTACTCTTTAACATCTATCACATGTTTCAATATATTCATTAACACCCCTAAAAGGAGTAGACCAATAAAATCTAGCTTGCAAAATTTTATATGTAGTTTTATTTATTCCAAAATGTCCTCCAAATTTAGAATCATGGCATCTTTCAATTATCTGTTAAGTTTCTTCAAGAGGCACACATCTTCTAATAATTAAATCCTTACATTATTTATATAAATATGGGTCATCCAATAAATAGTCTTTCGAATCATAGATAAATTTTTTTAATTGTGCATTCTTGATATCAGGTGGCAGAATGTCACTTACAATGTAGTTTACTATATCAGTATACCACGGTACATCCATTTCATCAGTACTATACAAATGTTCATCAGGGAAATTTTTTAAAATTTCATTTGCAAAATTAGTTAATATTTTTATTTCTATTCTAAATAAATGATCAGCTATTTGATTATCATTTCCCTTTCTATCTACCACGATAAAATCAAACTCTTGTAATAGAAGTATCCATCTAATTAATCTTGGTTTAGCGTCCTTATTTTGCATCAAGTATTTAATAGCAGAATGATTTGTACGCACTATACATTTAGTTCCAATTAAATAAGATCTAAGATTATCATAGGCATAAACAATAGCTAATAACTCTTTTTCAGTAGTAGTATAATTAATTTGAGCATTATTTAGAGTTTTACTAGCATAATATATAACTTTAAGAACTTTGTCGTGCCTTTGTCCTAATACAACCCCAATAGCATAATCACTAGCATCGCACTTTATTTCAAATGGTTTCCCCCAATCAGGTGGTACTACTATATGTGCAGTGATTAATTTTTTCTTTAATAATTCAAATGCTGTTATGCATTCTTCATTAAAATCAAATTTCATATCTTTTCCTAAAGGTTGGCATGGGGGTTTAGTTGTTTTTGAAAATTTTTTTATATAGCGCCTGTAAAAACCAACATGTCCTAAAAAACTTCTCACCCCTTAAACATTATTAGGACGTGGTAATTTTTCAATAACTTGGATTTTTGCAGGATCTACTTCCATGACTTTTTCAGAAATTTTATGCCCAAGCACAATACCTCCTGCAACCATAAATTGACATTTTTCCCAATTTAAGACTAGGTTGATTTTTTCACATATCTTTAGAACTTTTCTAAATTATTAAGACATAACTCAAACAAAGTCCCATATATAGAAAAATCATCCATAAACACTTCCATTCCATGCTCTATAAAATTACTAGAAATTGACATCATGCATCTTTGAAATGTTGCAGGCGCATTGCATAGTCCAAAAGGCATTCTACGAAAACAAATGTTCCATATGGGTTTGTAAACGTTGTTTTCTCTTGATCCTCTAGAGCAATTAGAATTTGGTGATATCCGGTATATCCATCTAGAAAGCAATAGTATTTGTTCCTAGCCAATCTATCCAACCTTTTATCTAGAAAGGGCAAACGAAAGTGATCTTTTATGGTGGCCGTATTTAGTTTTCTTTATTCAATACAAATTTGCCAACCAGTTACTTGTCTTATTGGTATTAATTTATTTTTCTCGTTTTCTTCAACAGTCACTCCTCCTTTCTTTGGAACATAGTGGATTGGGCTTACCCAAGCACTATCTGAAATAAGATATATAATTATAGCATCTAGCCATTTTAAAATTTTTCTTTTTTAACAACTTCTTTCATTATTGGGTTTAATCTTCTCTGAGGATCCGCTTTAGGTTCTCACAGTTCATCTAATAAAATTTTGTGCATACAAGTTGAAGAAATAATTCCTTTAATTTTTGGTAAAGTCCATCCAAAAGTCTTTTTATTTTTTTAACTTCTCTATCAACTTTTGTTCCTGAATTTCAGTTAACTCAGAAAATATAATAACAGGTAATGCAGATGACTCTCGTAAAAATACATATTTTAAATGGGCAGGTAATATCTTCCATTCAAGTTTAGGTGGTTTAATACTTGAAAAAATAAGGTTTTTACTATCATTTTCCAGCAAGTCTAATGCTTCAAATTTGCCCTGAAGATAATCTAAATCTTTTTCTTTTACTTCATTTTCAGTATAAAAAATTTCTCCTTGGTTTAATTTATCTTTGAATTCATTCTTAAACTGCTCATTACTTAGATAATCAACTACTTCCATCCTGAAACATTCATTATCATTTTCTATTGCAGGATATTTCATAGCTTTTGCTATATTAAATTCACTTCATGATCATTAACTCTCATCATTAATTCTTCTTTTTGTACATCTAATACGGCTCTATGTGTTGCAGGAAATGGTCTCCCTAAAATAATGAGAATCTCTTTATCTTCTTCCATGTACAAAACTATAAAGTCTACAGAGAAAATAAATTTATCTGCTTTTACCAGCACATCTTCTATAACTTCTTTTGGATAAGTTATTGATCGATCAGCTAATTGAAGAGTCATAGTCAGTAGGGAAAATTTCTCCCAAATCTAAACGTTTAAAAATTGATAAAGGCATAAGATTGATACTCGCTCCTATATCACAAAAAGCTATTCCGTTAAACTTTTCTCCAATTGCACAAGGTATATTAAAACTACCAGGATCTTTTAATTTTTCAGGAAACTTTTTCTGAATAATAGCACTACACTACAACAGTCTCATGATATGTAAATTTCCTTTTCTTGTTTAATACATCTTTCGTAAATTTAGCATAACTTGGCATTTGCTCCAAAGCTTCAACGAAAGGAATATTTATAGTTAACTTCTTAAGGATTTCCAAAAATTTTATAAATTGCTTATCTTTATTCTTCTATTTTGGTCTTTACGGAAACGGAGGTAATGGTTTTTCTACAAGGCTCTAGGTTTGTTCATTTTCCTATTGATCATTTTCCATTTCTTTCTTTTCTTCATTAACTTCAGATTCTCTTTGGATCCTTGTTTCAACTTCTTTTCCACTTCATAATTGAATAGCTTTAATTTGCTCTTTATTTTGATCTTTTGGATTAACTTCCACAGTACTTGGAAGAATTCCATAAGGTCTACTACTAAGTGCAAGCAATATGTCGTAATTGATTTTCAATATTTCTAATACCAGCCCCTTGATTCTGTATTTGATTTCCCATATTCAACATTACTTATTCCATTGTTAACTTCTTTTCCTTAACTTGTAGGTTAGGGTTGGAGTTAAATCCCGGAGGATAATAAGGTCAAAAACTAGGATTTCCTTGATTGCTGAGATTTTCAGATGGATTCAGCGAATTATTATAATTATTCCAACTAAAATTAGGGTGATTTTTCCAACCAAGGTTGAAATAGTTAGATAAGGATTGTTATTTTGATTTTTTATAACGTTTAAAGTTTCATAAGATGACTAAGTATAAATAATCTGTCCTAGTGAATTCTCCTCTAATACTGCGGATACTTGAGAATAATTCATTACCATTTGATCAATCTTTTTAGAAATAACATCAATTTGAGATGCCAAAAAAGACATTGCATCAGAATCATGAATATTAGCTACTCTCTTAGGATTTACCCTTTCAGATGGCCATTAAAAATTATTAGTAGTCATTTCTTCAATTAAAGAATATGCTTCATCAAAAAGTTTTAACATTAATGAACCACCCGCAACAGCATCTATAATAGATCTCAGTGATCCTACTAATCCATTATAAAATATTTGAATTATTGGTCAATCTGGTAAAGCATGATGTGGACATTTCCTAAGAAGATCTTTAAATCTTTCCCAGGCTTCATATATTGATTCCCCTTCAAAATAATAAAAAGTTGTAATATCATTTCTAAGCTTAGCAATTTTCGAGGGTGAAAACTATTTAGCCAAAAAATTTTTGTGATAGTTCTCCCCAAGTTTTGATAGATCTAGGTGCTAATGAATTTAACCAAGCTTTAGCTTTGTCCCTTAAATAAAAAGGAAAATGATAGTTCTCCCCAAGTTCTAATAGATCCAGGTGCTAATGAATTTAACCAAGCCTTGGCTTTATCCCTTAAGGAAAAAGGAAAAAGTCTAAGCCTAACAACATCATTAGACACTTTGTCATATTTCAATGTAGCAAAAATTTCAAGAAAACTAGCAAGATGTAAGTAAGGATCTTCAGTACGTGATCCTCCAAACTAATTATTTTTTACCATTTGGGTAATAACCGGTTTAAGCTCAAATTAATTAGCAACTACATCAGGATTTTGAATAGTCAAGTGAAGTTCATCTATTGTCGGATTCACATAATCTTTTAAGGGTCTTTATCGATTTTCATTTATTGGATTATCTAAGTTATTCGCCATTTCTTGTAAATTTTTCATTTCTCTTTGTTGTTTTTTAATTTTTCTAACAGTGCGTTCTAATTCTGAATCGTAAGGTACTAAACCTTCAGATCCAATATTTTGCATAAACAAATAAAGCAAGCAAAGTAAAACACTAATAAAAATATTTCTTTTTGGAATTTTTATTTTTAATTTTTTTAAATTTTTTTAATAACAATAATTTTTTTATGGTATATATATTATCTCTAAATTTCCTAATTTATCAAAACTATTTAATTCAACCGTTACCGTCCCCATGCAACGGCGCCAAATACTTGATCCAACATTTTTATTGTGATAGATTATGTAAAATTTAATTAAATATAATCAATTAATATTCAAATTCTATGCAAGTATATGTATCGTTATTAAGTAATAATGGACTTTCTATTTAAGCCCCAAATATAAATCCTACGGGAAGGTTTAAATTGAAAATGACAAATTTGCTAGGAAATTCACAGAAAGTCAACTGAAATCACTTTCACTAATTTTAATTGTAGAGAAGTAATCAAAATTAGATTTCTAAACTATTATCAAATCAAATATGCAAAATTTAAAGCAATAAATACTAATCTATTAATTATGTTTATGTAATGGAGATTCTTATGTGCAAATAAAATATGCAAAATTTAAAACAGTAAATACTAATGTATTAACTATGTTTATGTAACAGAGATTCTTATGTGAAAAAGCATCAAATAGTAAATACTAATTTATTAACTATGTTTATGTAACGAAGATTCTTATGTGAAAAAGCATCCGCTTCACACTACAATAAAGCTATGGTAAAATGAGATGAGATAAATGTTCATAATATGTATTGTGCCAAATAGGAGCAATTTTAATTCTCTACCCTAATAGAAAATCATTGGCTAATCTCAGTGTTTAGTCCCTAAATCTGTGGCTAGGCTAGGAGGATGCCGTCTCCCACTTCTCTTTGCTTGAAAGTTAGCTCTCGCTTTAGTTTTTAAGCACTAAGACTGAATTGAAGATTTTAGTCTGTCACCCTAAAGGTTCTCCAGTTTTACACCCAACAAAGAATATTTCCCTATTTATCTGCACTTAATTTCATAAACGATGTTCTCCTTCATGGAATCAAATGTGATCCTTACTCTGTTGTAGAACTCATACTCCATTTCCAGGATCGTATGTTTCACAACACATTTTAATAATTCAATTGGCCAGATTGAAAAGTAAATTAAGTTCGGAGTTAAAAATCATCAATTTATTTTACAATTTAATATTGGCACATTCATAATATCTTTTCATTTAAACATATCTAAGAGTAGGGAGAGAGATAGAGAGAACTACTCAGATTTCATGAGAAAGTAATAACAAAACAAAATTTTCATATATAAAACAAAGTTCATACAATACAGATAAACAAACAATACTTATCTGAAAACTTTTTCTCAAAGAAAATCCTTTGTAGCCTTTCCATAGAAATGCAGGAAGAAGATATCTCTCACTTTTTTCCTTCGCCAACACTCTTACAAAAAGTTTTACACTAAATTTCACCACAAAAACTCTAAACTATGAAAAAAAAATCATTAATTGACTCCAATATGGAAGTGGAATGGAATGATGTGGTGCGAAAAAAGGAAAGTAAAGGAGTGAAAAACGTAGAGGAGCCATTTTTTTGATGAAATTCGGCCCCAAATAGAGCCCAAGGTCAGTTCTCCAAGAGGTGCCTCCCAAAACTCTTCAAAAATAGTCCAAATACATCAAACCATCTAGAAACAGAGTTTTCATTGCCTTTAAGGCAGTCGGTGCTGGTCTGGTGTCGTCGGCACTGAGTAAAAAATCTCCGCATTATTTTATTCTACTCTGTCAGCGTTGCCCTCAGAGCTGCCGGCACTAAGCATTTCTTCAAAAATGTGATTTTGACTCAAAATTTCATTCTTTTTGCTTTCTTTTTGCTTTAAGCTCTAAAAATTAACAACCTGCAAGAAAACATCAAAATACCTTCCATTAAAGTGCAATATTATCGAAAATAGGTATAAAATATGTATCAACAAGCGAAGAGTAAGAAACCCCGAACTCGAGAGAAACAAACTCAATAATTTATTTTCATTCTTGTTGTCTTTATCACATTTAATTATCAAAGTATATTCTCAAAACTTGATTTTGGTTGGTTGATTTTTCAAAAGAATATTTTATTTAAATTATGTTATCAAAAAAAATTTATTATTTTGTTCTTTATTCATTATGATTCAGAACCAACGTATGGTTCTGAGGCTTTTTATCGATCGCACAAAAGGGAAATTTGACAATTATCTTGAAATCTGAAAGAAATTTCATTAATATGCTTCAAATAGGTGTTATAGATTGAATACATGCTGAAAGTATCAAAAGAGACGGTCATACTGAATACATCATCTGTTGAATATATATCATATATGCTGCTCTGATGCATTACAAAATGTTATAAAAAACGGTTTGTTCGTCCTCACTGGGACGAGCTCCTAATCAAGCTGACCTACTATGCCACACTCCAAGACAAGAATTTCTCTTTGTGTGTACTTAGAGGTACAACCATCTCATAGCTCGAATGACTGTAGCTCCTCTAATTCTGGACCCGGTCGGAATCCATATGGCCTCTTATTATTTTCCATCCTTCTCAATGTAATGGAAACTCTACTTTCGACACTCCAGGGATGCAGTGCTTGGCGAGGTCTACTTTGTTTTCCTTCAAAATTAATACCGAACCCACCGACAAGGGAATTGCAACTAATCCTCTGAACTCACCAGGTCCAACAATGTTGATTTCTTTCCCGAACAAAATGTCGCTTTTACTTTTCAATGAGACCGTACAAAAAGGTCTGACAAAATCACGGTGATCTATATGTGGGGGAATACACTCTCCCCCTTCATAAATGTTGATAATACAACTGTTTGGAATGCATTCTGCTAGCAGCACGGTCCATCTGACCATCCTTTTATCATCCATTTTATTGTGGGAGGCAATGGATCCACCTCATCGAGTCTCAAGATCCTCGGGAGGTTCCCATGCCTATCCTTGGTGAAATTGTAGCAACAACCACTTTGGATGGTTCTCATGCCTTTTCCACGCATCCACTTTCATGGTTCTGAATAAGTTATTTCCATTAGCAGACCAGCTCGGCCTCTCTCTCATAGGTATAATACGTAGTCAAGAATGCTTCTTTCTTCACTTTTAGAAAAGACTCTGGTGTACAGTTCCAAACCTTCCAATATAGTGAAAAATTGTTTGTGAATTTCTTCATCGAATTCAAACTCTTTCTTCTTTACTTTGCTCATCTTGTCCAACTCTATCATGGTAATCCTCTACGACTGTCGAGGCTGCTCCGTCATTTCAATATTTACAGAATTCCATGTATGCACTATCTCTGTATCCAATGGGATGTATGATTCTCCAATTGTGTGGCTGGTAGTCCGAAATCCACTGTCGGTAGATGTGTACTCCTCCAAAGTGTTGTAATGCTCTAAGTGGAGGACATTACATTCTGTGCATTCCACAAATGCTTCTATGTCTGTTATCTGCTTTGGGATCTCGATGTTGCATGTTGGGCAACCTGCACAAAGCTCATCTGAAATTACAGATAATGTTGGCTCTGTAGGAAACTCAGACTCTTCTTCTATGGCAGGCAAACTGGAGAATGTCTCTCTCATGCAGGGATCATAGCTTTTTCCCTCAAGAATTGGGGTAAGTTTTCTGCCTCTTTTGGTTATCTTTTCTTTTCACCTAAGAAAGCTCTGTGTTTTTGGCAATTGGCATTTCTATGTTGAGTTCTTCTTAACGGTGCATCTGACAGTCTCACATTATCAGCACTGACTAGATGACCTATTGGCACAGTTATCATGGACGATAGGTGACTAGTCCCTTCCATCAGATTCTACTACGCTATCAATTTCTTCTTTTTTAGTGAAGAATCCTATTTAGTGCTAATCTTTAACATCCACGGTAGCCCTTCTTTCTCTTGACGACTGACCACGTCCATCAGGGGACCCTCATAGTTTACGTTAACTTGACAGAAGTCCATGTTGAAGTATATGATGCCACCCTGAGATGTCCTTTCCTTTTTAACTGTGAGATTCCAGCCATCCTTGAAAGCAAATATTAGCTTTTATCCTGACATTTTTTCTACAAATGATAGAAAAAACATCAGTGCGCTGAAATTTAATAGGAACAAGAACAAAACAAAACATTTATTAGACAAAATTTTTGTTTACACGGGTGCAAAGATTATTTATTTATTGATAGGTATATATTTTTAATTTAGTAGAATATTAAACTTAAAAGTAGAAAGTAGAACATCGATGTGTGCAACTTCAAAAGCTTTCTATTTATTGAGGTTGATTTATTATAAAATTTTATACCCAATCACAGACGCTTGGCCAAATAAATACCCAAAACAATCAAATTCTCAAAATCTTATTTTGAGCAATGTCAATTTGTATACTATGTCTTCAAATATTGTCCATTAATCAACAAAATAGGTCTTTCGCCTCGAGAATCCACCAGCTGCTAGGCTCATATTGAATAGACCTTCTATATGAATGATCCCTCCCAAGTTGGCTCAAATTTTTCATCTATCTTGCGACGTGCAAGAATAGATCTTTTGAGAACAAGAACAAGGTCACCTATTTTGAACGACCTCGGGCAGACCAATTTTTCATGAGCTTGTACCCTCCTGGCTTAGTAAAGTTCGAATTGTTGTTGTGCTTCTAGTCATTTTCCCTCGAGACTTTCTAATCCTTGAAGTCTAGGCTTTGCACTTTCTTCTATTATAATTTGGTTGGAGACGATGACTCTGAGAGATGGTTTCTGAACATCCAGTGGCACTATGGCCTTGGACCCGTACACAAGTGTGTACGTTGTACATTGAGTGGGAGTTTTGAAAGTTGTCCATTAGGCCCATAAAGCTTCTAATAGTTTATTATGCCAATCTCTCTTATTTTTGTTCAATATAATCTTCAAAATCTATACCAGTGTTTTGTTAAAGGTCACAACCAGTTCATTCTCCCTAGGATAGTAAATTGTAGAGTACCTCCAGTCTATCCCAAGTCTTTTGACAAAGTTGTTAATCTTTGTGCTCTTCAAGGTTGTTCAATTATCAAAAATCAGTCTGCGTGGTACTCTAAAATGGTAGACAATTTGACTTTTAAAAATTTAAAGGACATGTTGTGATGTAACCTCTCGTAACAACTTTGCCTCTGCCCACTTGAAGAAGTAATCTGTAGAGAAAAGAATGAATTTGTGTCTCTTAGAGGATGGAGGGTCTATTGGACCTATTATGGCCGTTCCCCAACATTCTAATGACCACAAGGCATCGGTTGGATGTAGCACCATCGGAGGTTGGTGTAAGACCACCCATGCACTTGGAAAAGCTGACACCGTCTAGTTGTATCCATGCAATCAAACATCATTGTTGGTCATTAATATCTGAGTCTTTTGATCTTCATTTTCATTTTTGGTCCTGACTGGTGAGTGTCACACAATCTAACATGTACTTTTTTGAAAATATTGTACACTTCTACTCTGCTCAGACATTGCAGCCACATCTGATCGAACGATCTTCTATAGAGGTCATCACCCACTAGAGCATATGACATAGCTCTTCTCGTGATGGATATGCCACAGATTTATCCTCTTGCAACTTTCCAGTTTGCAAATATTTGATTAATGGCTTGCATCAGTCTTCGTTAATGTTAGCAACTGCAATCATCATTCCTTCTTCTTTTTCAATTTTATGTAGATATTTGAGGTCGATCTAAGATAAAACTGATTGTCCTTGCATTGTAATGTTGATGGAATTCTCCGGTGGACATGCCAATTCTTTAGCATGTTTTGCTAGAGTGTCAGTACGGTGTTATCTCCTCAAGGAATGCAGTATAGAGTTACGTTGGGAATCTGTTCAAGCAGCTTCATCGTATACCAGTGATATTCTGCTAGCCTTGGCTTCAAAATCTTATATTGTCTAGTGACTTGTTGGATGACGTGTTGTGGGTAACTTTCTGATTATAATGGAGAGAGAAATTAGTCCCCAGTGAAGTCGCCAGAAAATTTGTTGGTCGCCAAATTGAGAAATTTTATTTTTAATTTTATTTAGTATATATATAATTTTAGAAAATAATAGTTTAGTTTTTAAAAATATAATACTTGACCGATCTCATATAGACAATAGTTCAGATAATTGAGCACAACATTGCATTTAATGCATCTACCCCAAAGAATAGACTTATTACTTACTAGTGAGGCTCGATTAAATAAACTAAAGAACTCATGACATCTATTTTAGTTTGTGAAACCTTTTTATGTTGACCAACAAACTTTCCCCTATCTAATGTGAAAGATTAGGTATGGTTTAAATTAAGTTTGGTTCTAAACTTTCCTATAAGGACAGGTCCCTATAGTTAATTACATCCTAAAAGATTGGGGTCACCTAAGAAAACTCTCCATTTAGATCAAATAATATTGTCTTCAAGAATTTCAAAGGGTTTGACTTTTATGGTCAGAAAAAGGGAGAGTCAAATGGGAAGGGCTTAAGTTTGGAACAATTATTATGGAATCCGAAGGAAGAAAAACTAAGAAATGTCATGGATCCTGAAGAGAAACTCGGTGACTTCCCAAGTTATCCTATGGTTTGGTTTCAATTTTGAAAAGATATTATTAAATGTTTCATCCTGCCAATTTTATTTATTAGGGTTTAGCTTTGCATGACACAATTAAAGAAATAACCAGAAAGATAGGAGGATTTATGTCGTAATGAACGGCAGCCTCAGAACCTAAGGTGACTTAGGGCTTAAGCTGCACAACATGATTGTACAAAAGCATAAAGATGAGGTGAAGATTTATGTTGTACTAGAAAAATAACCTTGAAATCTTATGGCTTGTTATTTAGTTTTAATAAAAGGAAATATTGTTTTAGATCCGCTTGCTCTCTCAAAGTTGATCTTTTGTACAACTCATCATGCTGCCCACGGAGTTAGCTCCAAGCTCCTCGTTAAAGTAGCATTCCTAAGATCTAAAGATTCAAAAGGTTTTACCATGTATTTTTAAGAGTTTCAAGTTTTTGTTTTATTTAAACATTATGGGGGGTTAAAGTTGATTAGAGTGACACTGGTTAAAATCCCGATACACCAAAATAATCTGCAATTTTATGTATTTATTTTAGGCTTAAATTTGGTGATATTGCACTTTAAAGAAATGTATTTTTATGTTCTGTTGAAGGTATATCAATTTTAGTCAATTGTAGCAAAAATGAGCAAAAAGAAAGAAATTTGGAGTCAAAACAAAGCACTTTAGCATCCTTGTGCAAGGGCACTATTTCCCAGAGATTTTACAGAGAAGTGATGCTAGATGTGCCAGAATTGGCGCCAGAGGTGCTAGAATCCAGAACAGTGTGGACTTTAGAAGGCTGGTCCTACAGGTGCCAGAGATAAAATAAGACGGAGTAAGGCGGTTAGTGAATATTTTTTAGCAGTATTTGATGGCTCCAATCTATTCAGAAATCTCATTGAGTGATTCAATGCATCTAGACACTTTCAAAAGGCTATTGAATGAAGGGACTTCTCTCTTGGTGTGAAAAGTTGTGCCTTTTAGGAAAATGGAGGGGATTTTGAATTCTCTTAGAAATGAAGGCTGGCCCTAATTAAAAAAGAGATGTGTATAGAGAAGAAGAAGAGGGGGAGGGGGCGAAAGGTTTTAAGAAAGAGTTGGCATGAGACAGAGAAGTCTTGGAAGAAGAGAGGATTTTCTTCTAGAGTTGTAAGAGGAGAGGGAAGTTGAGAGATTTCTTCTTCATTACATTTTTAAGAGAGAATTGAGTGTGGTTGTAATAAGAGAAATTGCTTGAAGGGAACTTCAAGGAATTTACTTGAGAAGTAGTGTTAGAAAAGTTGTTTTATATATGAAATCTATGTTTTTTCGTATCCTTCTCATGAATTCTGAGTATTCTTCTTTATCATTCTCCCGACAATGAGATATGTTTTTTGTGAAGAATTAATTTTTTTATATAAGGTTTTAAATGTCAATAAATTGTGATGATTCAAATTCTAATCTTCATTTACTTTTCGATCTGGCCAATTGAATCGTTAAATTTTTTTAAGAAACATAAGATCAAAACGGGCTATGCGTTTTGCAACAAAAGAAAAGTCACATTCAATTTCATGGGTGAGAATATAGTCAATGGGGTTGCATGCAAATAAATAGAAAAATATACTTTAATGGGCTCAAAATTGCATATTTTGAGGTGACAGATTAAAATCCCCAATTTGGCCAAGTTACTTGGAAACTAAAGTGAGATTGTTAGACCTCGGGGGAGGGAGAAGTGAGAGATCTTGAGTGATAGCAATTATCCTCTCAACCTAACCACAGATTTAGGGACCAAACTCTGAATTAGTCAATAATCTTTATGCACTCTCAGAGGTTAAAGAATAGGATTTCTCCTATCAGGCACAATACAATCTTATAGGTATTTTAAATGATTTTAATTACTTCACAATCCATAAACTCATTGTAAAGGAGAAGGAAGCTTTCTTAAATTTGAACGCTTCGCTACAAAAATTTGTTTAGTCTTTATAAGTCTACTTTTGAATTTTAGTAATTAGTTAAGTTAACTTAGTTCTTTTAGCTACATTTCATTTAGTGCACATTAAATTTACATTAGTTTTGTTTTTCTTACTTAATATAGTTTGAATATTGTGTTTGACATTATAACCATAAGAATTTCCAACTCCCAATGGGATCGATACTTATGACTTCATTAGATCTCTTTTTTACTTGAGTGATACGTATAATTGCGTTATTATTATGATTTGGCATCTTAAAAATTTTAATAGATAAAACTATTTATACTAAATTTATTTTTATTGGGATTGAGCTGCATATTTACTACTTGTGTTGTGGTGTGTGTATTTTAGTATTGAAAGATATTTACAACGCACCACAAAACCACCACATCAAGTTTTTGGCCCCATTTCCGAGGAAAAATGGTAAATTACTTTTTAATTTATAACATTTTATTTGAACAAAAAAACTTATTGTAGTTTAAATAAATAGTTTTATATTTTAGTCTATTTACTTATTTTTATTACTTATTGTGTGTGTATGTGCAGTTTAAGATTGGTAGGTTTAATACCTTATGATTCGGAGTTAGAAAGAACAATTATAAATTTTTGAAAATAACAAAAAGAGTTAGAAAATTTGAACAAAATAGCTACATGCATAAATAATTCTGGAATTGAAAATGAACATCATCAGAGACCTTTAAGAGATTATGTTAATTCTATAGCAGATGAAATTCGTTTGAGGATACAAAACCATGTTGTAGCTGCCAATTCATTTGAGCTTAAACCTACTATTATCTAAATGGTACAAAAATAAACTATTTAGGGGAACACCGACGGAGGATCCTAACTTACACCTTGCTAGTTTTCTAGAATTGTGTGCTACATTTAAATAAGATAGAGTGTCAAATGATGTCTTTTCATTAAGAGATAAAGCTAAGATGTGGTTAAGCTTGCTAGAACCTGCATCTATCAGAACTTGGGTAGACTTATCACAAAAATTTTTATCTAAATATTGCCCACATCGAAAGCTGTTAAGCTTAGAAATGATATTACATCTTTTTGTTAGTTTGACGAAGAATCAATTTATGAAGCTTAGGAAAAATTTAAAGATCTCCTTTGGAAGTGTCAACACCATGCATTGCCATAATTGTTAATAATTCAAAATTGTTATAATGGATTGGTTGGATCTCTTAGATTTAAAATTGACGCTGCTGCTGGTGGAATATTAATGTCAAAACCATTTGATGAAGCATAGTCTTTCATTGAAGAGATGACTACTAATAATTTTTAATGACGCTCTAAAAGAGTAACTCCAAAAAGAGTAGCTAGTATTCATGATTCTAATGCAATATTTGTGTTGGTTGCTCAAATTATTGCAATATCAAAGAAGATAGATCAATATGGAATGAACTATTCTCAGACACCTCCTATGCTTGAGGAAAATTCATTGGAACAAATGATATATTCTCAATCTTTGTATGAGACTTTAAATGCAATAAACAATCTATCTAATATTCTTCATTCCAATTATTATAATCCTGGTTTGAAAAATCACCCAAATTATAGTTGGATTAACAATAACTCTAATGTTGTAAATCTGCAATGGGGGAACAATGCTGTGAACACATTGGAGAACTCCAACAATCAGAGAAATGCTAACTATAAACCTTATTACCCTCCTGATTCCAATAGCAATTCATAGATTAAGGAGAAGAAAATGTCAATGAAAGAATTAATATTATCAATGGGTGCACAATTATAAAGTCAAGGAGCTGCAATTAGAAACATGGAAAATCAGTTGGAATGTATTGCTACTGCACTTAGCAATAGACCTCCAGGAACTTCTTTTAGTAATGTTGAACTAATCCTAAAGATTAGAATAAAGAGCAAATTAAGTCTATTCAACTAAGAAGTGGAGAAGAATTGGAAATAAAAGTTCAAAAATAAATTGAAGTTGAAGTTGAAAAAAATGGGGTGGAATATGAAAAATCTAGTGAAGATTTTCATTTTGAGTTAGAATATCTTATCAAACCCATGAAAAATACTATAGAAAGACCACCACTTCCATTTCCTCAAAGATTGAAGAAGTATAACAAAGATAATAAATTTACATTATTTTTTTGAAATATAGAGGAAATTGACAATAAATGTTCTATCTGTTGAAGTCCTGGAATAAATGTCAAGCTATGTGAAGTTTATAAAGGATATAAAAGGAAGTTTACAGATAATGTGACAGTTTCACTTAGTGAAGAGTATAGCAAAATAATTCAAAAAAAGGTTCCTAAAAACTTAAGGATCCTGGTAGTTTTACTATTCCTTATGTATTTGGTGAAAGTTTTTTTGGAAAAGCTTTATATGATTTGGGAGCCAGTAATAATCTTATGCCTCTATAGATTTTCAGCAGGTTGGGTTTAGGAGAAATTTCACCTACTACTGCAACTCTTCAGTTAGTTGATCGTTCGATTACCTATCTTAAAAAAGTTATAAAAGATGTTTTGGTAAAGGTTGATAAGTTTATCTTTTCTGTAGATTTTATTCTGTTAGATATGGAGAAAGATAAAGAAATTCCTATCAATTTAGAAAAACCATTTCTTGCCACTAGAAAGCTTTGATAGATGTGCAGAAAGGAAAATTGATAATGAGAGTTAGCGATCAAGATGTCACATTTAATATTGCAAAGTCAAGAAGATATTCAGCAAAAGAATGATAGGATGAATGCTTCAGAATGGAAATTAATGACTATTTAAGCAATGAATATTTCATAGATACATTTTAAAAGAAAATTGAAAAAGAATATTTGGAGTATGAGAATGAGGATATAGCTCAAGATGAATCTATGGAAGAGAGTAATGAAGAATTAGATTATGTTCAGGAATAATTTAAATTGTGAGATCCTATGGATGATAATAAAAGTTTGATTTCCTCGATTGTAAAACCTCCTGAACAAGAAATGAAAACACTTCTTACACATTTAAAATATGTCTTTTTAGGAGATTTATCTGCATTACCTATTATTGTATCCTTAGAAATAAGTGAAGCACAAGAACAAAAGTTGAGAAGATATAAGAAAGCTTTTAAAAGACGTTAGCTGATATTAAAGGAACCAGTCCTTCGATTTCTATGCACAGAATTTTATTGTAAGTACATCATGAACCACCCTATGATGAAAAAAGTTATTAAGAAAGATATTTTAAAATGGTTAGATGCGGGAATAATATATCCTATTTCATATAGTGCTTGGGTGAGTCCAATTGAATGTGTTCCTAAGAAAGGGAGTGTGACTATTATGACAAATGAAAATAATGAACTAGTACCAACAACACAAGTCACTGGATGATGAATCTTCATTAATTATAGAAAATTAAATTCAACCACTAGGAAAGATCACTTTCCTTTACCCTTTTTGAACAAGATGTTTGATAAGTGCAACAAAGCAAAAAACTTGATCCCAAGCAAAAGCTAGGTAAATTCTTAACTTCTAAGCAAAGAAGAATACATTTATAATATTTAAATATGTGATACTACGCAAGTATACATATTCGTTATCAAGTAATATAAGGCTTTTTACTAAGCCACAAATATTTAACCCATAAGGAAAACTTTAATATGCACTTTACAAAATAGGAGAAATTAGATAACGAAGTTCTACTTAGAAAAATGATCTTACCTAATCTCTAGATGCTATAATAGGAATGAAAGTTTGATTATTTTTTGTATTTTTTAATAGTTAAAATTAAAGTAAGCAACTAACTAATTTAACTTGATATTTGCAATATGAAGGTAAAATAAAAAAAATATGTTTTTTCCTTATCATTAATCATTAACACGTATAGGAATTTTGTTGTGAAATTACTCTAATTGTGCTTTGTCAAATATGAGCAATAATGTTCTTTACCCTTAGTAGAGACACTATAAAGAACATTGGTTAATCTATAGTTTGAATAGCCTTGAAAATGAGTTAGGTAAGAAAGATACTAGCTCTCACTCTGGAGTTTCCTCTTCTCCCTCCACCTGGGGACTAACATCTCGTATCAAAACCTAAAACTATAAACCAAATTGGGGGCTTTAGCCTAGCACTCTAAAGTCCTCCAATTCTACAGCC
This sequence comes from Phalaenopsis hybrid cultivar, assembly GCA_002079205.1. Taxonomy (NCBI): domain Eukaryota; kingdom Viridiplantae; phylum Streptophyta; class Magnoliopsida; order Asparagales; family Orchidaceae; genus Phalaenopsis; species Phalaenopsis hybrid cultivar. The sequence continues at coordinate 213,054 of JXCR01088122.1, read as the reverse complement.
TTCAAAGTTTATTTCCCTATTTATTTTCACTCAACCCCATGAACTACATTCTCATCCATGACATGAAATGTGATTCTTACAATTTTTTGACTAAGACAACACCATCGCGATCTTATATGTTCACACAACAGGTATTAACATCTTAATTGGCCAAATCAAGAAGTAAATAAAGTACAAGGTTTTAGTTCATCACAACTTCTTCCAGCATTAAAGACTATTACTTTACACAACTTCCCTCCAATACTTAATCACTTAACATTTTAAGGAAATATATAAAGAAAACTACTCAGAAATCATGAAGAAAACACAACCACAGTTTGAGTTTGAAAATAGAAATCATGTACATAAAGAAGAAGTCTAAATTAAAACCAAATGTAATCACAAAGATAAAAAATTATCTCAAATCCTCTCCACCAAAGTCTTGAATTTCCTTTCAATTTCTTCCTTCACTTACAATATAAAATACAACCCAAAATAAAAAAAAAGTGGGCAGCGGCGGCGTATGTGGTGGTTAGCACTGCATTGGTCTGCATGGATTCTCCCGCTCCCCATTTCTATGGATGATCCAAGTCTTCTTTTATAATTTTCCAAAAGGTGCCTTGGTGACTGTTCAAAATATGTCTTCATTCAATGAATCTTCTAGAAGTTACCTCGTTTCAAAAGTCAATTGAATGAATTTTTGTTTCCATTAACTATTTTCCACATTTTCACCAAGGGTTGCTTTAAAAACCTCTTCAAAAAATTTTCCAAATTGAATGAATAATTAAATAACTACTTCTGGCGCTTAACTGTAGGGTACCTGGAGCTTAGGCGTAGCTCTCTCGATGTAATTGGTCGTAAGCACAAGTCTTGGGTGCTTAGGCGCCTCAGTTCATTTTTGCTCCAAATTTGATCCTTTTTTCACTCCTTTTATCATTTTTAATCTTTTTTATTGTACCTAAAAAAACAAAAATACCTTTCATTAAAGCGTAATATCTGAAAAATAGGAATATAAATGTGTACATAAAGACTATATATTTTTGGTTTATCAAAAGCACCCAAACATAAAATGTTGCTTGTCCTCAAGTGATAGTCCAATCTTTTAAAAACCAATTAAGTAAATTATTTATTTTATTTTCTTTAGGATATTCTAAAATTTTGATGTAGAAATATAGTAGTCCAATCTAAAAAAAACTTTAGTAAATGAGACCAACTTAGAGTTTCGAAATTTTTAATGTAAAGTAGTTTGAAAATATGAGTTCTTATCTAGTTCAGAAATATTATAAACTCACTAATATAAAGTTTCAGCATTCTAACTTATCCACTTAAAGTTTCTTATTAAGCATAATTTTATTTAGTATATTATATCCTTAAGCTTAAGAGTTTCTCAAGTTTTATACTTTAAAAAGATTAGATGTGGAACCAATTTTTGACTAGGCATTAATCATCCAGCTTCTCCTCTATTTTTCAACTTTTCATTTCTTTTCTTTTTTCATTTCTTTTTCTTTTTCTTTTCTTTTTCTTTTTTTCTTTTTCTCTATTTCTTTTTCTAGCAAGGATTATTATATCTGGATACGCCTTTGAATTCCACTCTTCCATTCCTAAAGTAAAGAGTTGATAAATTTCCTTTACTTAAAAACATAATAATAGTTTTTGAAAATTACTTTCAATAAAAGAAATTTAAGTTTTGAAAATAAAATTTTATTCCTTCTACGTTTTTCAAAATGCAATTTATCCTACTAAAGATATTTACACAATACTTATCATTTCCACACTAAAAATTCTTAACTATAAACATTTCTTCATCACTATAGGTTTTAACTAAATTTTCTTACTCTTTTCTATACTAAAAAATTTTACTTCCCTAATATAACTTCATATACATGATCATTTTTCTTCAAATCAAAATCAAATTTATTTGAAGTACATTTAAGAGCAAATAAATTTCATGTTTTTAGAAAATTTTTCATCCCCCCTAACTTAAATTTTTAATAAGATAAAACATTTTAGCACTATATATATAGAGACAAGAATGAAAGCTAAAAATAACATGCTTGTAAGAATTTTTACATCCTAAATACACAGTACAAAAATTAAAAACAGGAGTAAGAATTAAATTGATCAAATTTTAATTTACTTAACATATAGAGATTCATTAAACTTCCATGCAGTGGAGAATAACATAAAAGCAAACAAACACACTAACAAACATTCACAACCGCAACATAAAAAAAATATCTGATAGTAAGTTGAAAATTTTAAACATGAAATTCTAAAGTAAAAGTTAGCAATATTATAAACCTTTCTAAGATTCGGGATTAAGTTCAACATAGACTAACTAAATACACTAAACAATGCAGTTAACACAATTAATATCACAAAAACTAAATAACTACTCTCAAAAACATAACTACCTCACTGCAGTGCCTAAAAAAACAAAATACAAACAAAACTAACAATCTCAAAAAATACAACTTAAAACAAAACAACGGTATAGTATAACTGTACCACAAAAAGTTCACAACAATACATAAGAAAATAAACTATAGAACTCAGTCTAATCATCCTCCTCCTCCCCGACATCACTCTTGTCACTATGTCAAACAGTTGCAAGCTCATAAGATGGATATTTTGGATATTGAGGGAAAAATACACTCTAGTCACCTTTCATGAGGTTTTCCATACATGAGTGGAGTTTCTCCTCATAATCACTATGTCCCCTCATACATCCATTTGTATGTTCTGCAAAATTTTCTAAATTTAATACCTTATCAGTGGTATAGTTGAAGTTGTTCAATATCCTCTACAATAATTGTGACTGATAATCAGATCTAGAAGTTTGATCTTATGATCTTGAAGCATGTGAAGTAGAAGCTCGAGATTTAGAGGCACCTGGACTACTAGAAAAACAACCTCTCAAGCCAAAAATTCAATGATGTGAATAGGATTTCACATTGCCACTAGTAATGGGCTTGAGTGGCCGTAATATCTCCTCCCAGCTATCAAATATAATTCTAGCTTGCTTGCATAATGAAAAGATCAATGATGTAAATCCATTACCTGTAGTAGTATCGGAAACATCAGAATTGGTGATAACATCATAAATCAGAGCTCCAATCTCTTTAGGCTTGAACTGCTGAATACAATAGCTCAAGGTTTCTCTTTCTCGGGTTAAGTCTCTTAGGTGATTTGTAGGCAACAGATAAGCAGAAATAAAGTAGTGACACACTTTCGCTGTGGCATCCAACTTCAAAGTGGGGAAGTTGACTCTTCTTTCATCAGTAATTTTCCATAATCCCCTTACTCTAGTCAACGATGAAATAATCTCATCTAACTCCTCATTTGGATTATAATTTGAATAAAAGCATAACGTACTAGGGAGCAATTGATGAAACTGATTTATTACCTCTAGCAAGAATGGTATTGTCTTTCCTCTAACTATGACTCCTTCTTCAACCTTGGGGAGATTTCCATAGAACTCTCGAACAACAGAGATAACGACAACAATTGAAAAAAAATAAAATTATTCCCACTGTTGGCGACATCATGTCATCAATAGCTCCACCTGGACTCTTAAAACATCGCTCAGGGATCAATTTTTTTGACTGCAATGCATCACTATATCGATCCTGAGCTAAAAAACTAACAAACTTGCTTGAATCAAATTGAGGTTTTCCTTTGCTCCTATTCATCATTGGGGTCATTTCTAAAAATCATATAAATTCACAATAAATCTCAAATTCAACTCTAAATCATTAAACTCAACAATTAAAAGCTTAAACTACCAAATCTATGTATTTTTAAAAGATTTTTCTCAAATTTTTACCATGAATAGTGATTTTTGGGTAGATCCACAATGTGCTCAAAATACCTGGTGAAAATTAAAAAATATTACATATAAGTGAAGCTCTTACCTCAAAATGATCAAATCTAACAAGTTTTTCTTCAAACCACCAAGAAATCCCCAATTTAGAGGATGCCCTAATCTCCAAATTGCAAAATCAAGAGGTAGGGGACAAAGTCAAGGGAAAAATGGGGTTTTCAAACTAAAAATTCACTTTAAACCGTTCAAGAATCGGTTTACATGAACTGGCGCTAAAGCGCAAATGGTTCGGGGCTTAGGTGCCACTCTCTCAGTTTAAACTACACTTAAGTGCGAGGTCTTGGGGCTTAAAGGCCAGAGCACAAATTTTAACACTTTTGGTGTTAAGTAAAATGCACTTCTAACCTAATTCATTACTCTTAAATAGTCTTATAAAATTTAAATAACTATTTTCTTTCCTTATAACTCTCCTCTTCCTCGAGATTCACCAATCTTAACTAATTCAATTCAACACAAAATAACACTAAATTTCACACAAATATACACTTATATTAATTTACAAACAATTACAAACTTTTTTAATACATAGCTTCTCAATCCAAAGAGTTTTGGATGAAATAGTTCGTAACGCAAACACTAAGCAAGAATAACATTAAAACACTTTAAACAAACTTAACACAAACAATCAAACATTAAACACACAAACATTAAAAAAAGAACCTAATTCCACTCTCCTTTTGGTGGAACGAATCCATGCCTATCATTAGTCTGTCCTTCAGCACTTGGATTGTAAATCTGATAAAATGAAAGGTGATTAATAACTCTGGTTAAGTCTTCATCAATCCATTTATTTTTCAAATGTATAGCCTTGCTTGCTTATTCTATAAAATTGGAATGGCTAAACTGCAACTTAAGTTGCCATCCCATATGCTTCAAATGTGTGTTAACTTCCATCACCTTTGCTTCAATTAAAGTCATGTCAGCCTAAATTTTAATGATTTTCTCCGTTATTTCTTCGATACTAATGGCCAGGAAATCATTATGTAACTCTTGCACACTCTGACTAATGATTTTTTTTCTCATTACGTCCTCCTTCTTCTTCAAATCACTTTCCCAAGATGTCATCTTTCCAGGAATTCTCACTCTCCATTTAGAATTTACGGTTAAATTTAAGTGTGGTGAGACTTCTCTTCATACCCTTCTATTTATAGGCTCTAGACCACGCCTAAAACATCTAGACACTTTCTTTCACCAGGATCCCACATTTAAACCCACAAATCCATGTTTACAACTTCTATAAACATCATTTAGCATGTTTTATCAACTATTGTGCTTAAGCGCTGAAATTTGGTGCTCAAGCGCCGTGCTTGATTTAGTACAGGTCGGCTTAATGCCTAGAAACTCATTCTAACATGCTTGAGTCATCTATTAAGGTCTTAGAATCATTACTAAATCATTATATATTCAAAATACTATCAAGATTTTCTAAATCAAACACAATAACATAACATGCAAAACAAACACACCGATAACTATGGGTTGCCTCCCACAATACACTTAGTTTAATGTTGTCTGCCCAACGTAAACAGTGCTTATTCTGGTTGACACAGCAACATAAGATCATTCAATTTAAGTTGATCCCCTAAAAAGTAGGGTTTCAGCCTGTGACCAATTACTTTGAATATTTTATTAATTTTACGATCTTTGATATCCACAGCTCCATAGGGAAAAACTTTCATCACAACAAATGGGCCCATCCACCTAGACTTAAGTTTCACTGGAAATAATCTTAAACTTGCATTATATAGCAAAACTTTTTGACCTGGCTCAAAATTCTTAGTAAGAGTCCTCCAATCATGCCACATCTTCATCTCTTCTTTATAAATCTTAGTACTTTCATAACATTCATTCCATATCTCTTCAGGCTCATTTAATTACAATAGTATTTTTTCACCAGCATCCTTTAAATTTTAATTAAATTATTTAATAGCCCAATATGTTTTATGCTCAAGTTCAATTGGAAAATGACAAGTTTTCTCAATTATTAACCTATATGGGGACATGCCTATAAGAGTTCTATATGCAGTCCTATATGCCTCTAAAGCATAGTCAAGTTTGACTGACTAATCCATTTTGGTTGGATTCACAAATTTTTCCAATATTCCTTTAATTTCACGATTGGATAATTTAGCCAAATCACTTGTCTTAGGATGATAAGCAGTAGCAATTTGATGGTTGATATGATATTTCTTTAATAATTTCTCAATCATTGTATTTCTGAAATGACTTCCCCCATCAGTTATGATCACTCTCAGCATCCCAAATCTACAAAATATATTCAATTTTAAAAACTTTTTAACACTTTGAGCATCACATTGAGGTAAATCAACAACTTCTATCCATTTGGGTACATAGTCTACTGCTAACAATATATATAAATTTCCAAAAGATGGTATAAAAGGTCCCATGAAATCTAATCCCCAAACATCAAATATCATAACTTCTAACACATAATTAAGGGGCATCTCATTTCTCCTAGAAATATTGCCTACTCGTTTACATCGATCACTAGTTTAGATATAAGCGTTAATATCTCTAAAGATTGTAAGCCAATAAAATCCAAATTGTAAAATTTTATATGTTGTTTTATCAACACCAAAATGTCCCCCAAAATTAGAATTATGACATTTTTGGATAATTATATAAGTTTCTTCTAAATGCACAAATATTCAAATAATAAGATCCTTTCCTTGTTTATATAAAAATGAGTCATCCCAAAAAAATGTCTTAGCTTCAGATAAAAATCTCCTGTTCTGTTTGTATGTCGTTCCATAGGGTATAATATCACTAACAAAGAAGTTCACAATTTCGGCATACCATGGAACACGCCACTCATTAACATTGAGCAATTCTTCATCTGGGAAATGTTCATTAATCTCTTTTTCAAAATAGAGTGATTTTTCTAATTTAGGCATGGACAAATGATCAGCAATTTGTTTTTCAGCTCCCCTCTTATCTACTATGTCAAAGTCAAATTCTTGTAAAAGATGAATCCATATTATAAATCTTGGTTTTGCATCCTTCTTTTTCAATAAATACTTAATATCAGAATGATCAATATGCATAATATATTTAGTTTCAATTAAGTATCATCTAAATTTATCAAAATTGTTTACTACTGCTAATAACTCTTTCTCAGTTGTGGTATAATTAATTTGAGCTTCATTAAGAGTTCTAATAGCATAATATATTACATTGAAAATCTTATCATGTTTTTGTCCTAAAACAACTCCAATAGCATAATCAATTGTATCAAACATTAATTCAAAAGTTTTTTCCTAATCTGGTAAAATAATAATTTTTGCGGTGACTAATTTTTCTTTTAATAATTCAAAAGCTCTTAGACACTCCTTATCAAAATTAAAAATTGCATCTTTTTCAAGTTAATGGCATAGAGGCTTATCATTTTTTTAAAATTCTTTAATATATCACATGTAGAATCTAGCATGTTCTAAAAAACTCCTAATTTCCCTCACACTTGTTGATTAAGGTAAATTAGCTATCACTTGAATTTTTGCAGGGTCTACTTCAATGTCATTTTCTAAAATTTGATGTCCTAAATTAATTCCTACTGCTACATAAATTAGTATTCTTTCCAGTTAATGACTAAATTGGCTTCTTCCTAGCACTTAAAATTTTTTTATAAACGTTCTAAACATGATTCAAATGAAGTTCCAAACACTGAAAAAATCATCCATGAAAACTTTAATTCCTTTTTTCAATTAAAAAGTAGAAAATATCCATCATACATCTTTGAAATGTAGCAGGGGCATTACATAAACTAAAGGGCATTCTTCTAAAAGCAAAGTGACATAATGACTGGTAAAAGTTGTATTCTCTTAATCCTCAAGAGCTATTTATAGTTGGTGATAACCAGTATATCCATCCCAAAAATAATTTTTTTTAAGCCCAGACAGTATATCCAATATTTGATCTTGAAAGGGTGGTGGAAAATCATCTTTCCTAATGTCGAGATTTAATTTTTATAATCAATGCATAATCTCCACCCTGTGACTTATCAGGTTGGTATTAACTCATTATTGTCATTCATAGTCACAGTCACTCCACCTTTCTTAGGAACACAGTGAATCAGACTAACCCATGCACTATCTGAAATAGAGTAGATAATTCTAGCATCTAACCACTTTAAAATCTCTTTTTTAACAACTTTCTTCATAATATGATTTAATCTCCTTTGAGGATCAACCCTCGGTTTGCAGTTCTCTTCCATATGAATTCTATGCATACAAATTGAAGGACTGATTCCTTTTATATCAGCAGTTGTCCATTCAAGGCTTTCTTGTAACTCTTCAAAGTTTTCATTAAACTCATTTCTTCTTCTGTAGTTAATTTTGAGGAAGTTATAATAGTTATTGTTGAGGAGTCACCTCGAAAGGCATACTTTAAATGTTCAAGAAGTAACTTTAGCTCAATCTCAAGAGGTTTTTCAATCAGTGGACAAAAAGATTTATCTTTTTCTATTACGTCTAAAACCTTAAAACTTTCTCAAACATTTATTGAATTTTCCTTATAAAAATCTTCACATTGATCTAATTTCTCTTCTTGCTCGTGTTCCAACTCTTTCATTTCAAATTTTTCTTCATAAATTATTTTGAAATGGCATTCACTTAGATATCTTATCACATTCATTCTATAGCATTCATTATCTTGACCTTTTGCAAGGTATTTCATTGGTTTGGATATATTAAACATAATTGTCTGATCATTAACACTTATAGTTAATTCCCCTTTCTACAAATCTATCATTGCTCTACCTATAGCTAGGAAATGTCTCCCTAAATGATAGGAATCTCCTTATCTTCATCCATATCTAGCACAATGAAATCAACAAGAAAGATTAATTTATCCACTTTCACCAAGACATCTTCTGTAAATCCTTTAGGATATGTTATTGAACGATCTGCTAACTACAGAGTTACAGTAGTAGGGGATATTTCTCTTAATCCCAATCTTTTAAATATTGATAATTGCATAAGGTTAACGCTTGCACCTAAATCACATAAAGTTTTCCCATAAAATCTATCTTTTATTGCACATGGAATTGTGAAGCTACAAGGATCTATAAGCTTTTCAGGAATCTTTTTCTAATTTATAACATTGCACTCCTCACTAAGTGCAATATTGACCTCACTTTTGGTTGAGGTTTAGTTTTTCCTCTTTAGTAAGCCTAGGGTCTAGCCATAGGACTTTCCTGTTGACTATTCCTACAAAACTAGAAAAGGAAACCTCACCATTAGAAACTCTACACTCTTTCTTGCTCAACTTGAAGTTCCACATATTGGTCTTAACCTCTAGCACTTAGTAGGTGGGGTCAATTTGGAGTATCTCAAGGTGAGTCCCCATAGGACTGTTTGGCCTTAAGGTTAACCCTAAGTTTTGGCCTGAAGCTAGTTCACTCACTTTCACTCACTATCACGTAGATTCACTTGCAATCCTTAACGCAAAAATTGTTGACTTTCATCCCTTGATTTTTTGGGAGACTCAAGTAGATGGTCCCATAGAGCCATTGACCCTAGGTTAAGGTATAGCTAAGAGTAGTAAATAGAGGACCCAAATGGGGATTTCATTAGTCCATAGCTCATACATAGTGGTTGGGACCCCAATTCTACCAAAAAAATCAAACTTGGCCTTTTGCCCCTAAATCCACCAAAATTACCTAAAAGTCCTTGAGACCCCAAATTTGGCCAAAATTCCCAAATTCACCCAAAATACCAAAATTTATTCAAAAATCATTTCAAACCATTTAAAATTACCAAAATTGCCCAAAACATTCCAAAAATTCCAAAATTACCAAAATACCCTCAAATTTGCCAAAATTACAAAATTACCCTTGGCATCCCAAACTTTCCTAAAGCCCTCAAAATCATTTCAAATGTCCCCAAAAAAAATTTTGATCCTTTAATTAAAAAAATTTGGCCAATTTGACTACTTTTACCAAAAAGCCCCAAATTGTCTTTAAAGGCCTGATTTCTCCAAATTTACCTCAAATGTCCATCAATTAGCCCCAATTCCCCTCAATTTTAATCCTATACTCATATTAATCTTTTATAGGATCAATTCAAAACAAATCCAAGCCTAACTGACCCATGCTTTGCGCTCAATTTTGATCCAAAGCAAAACACCCAATTTTGGCCCTATGACTTAATCTCACCTAATTGAATCACATGGCCCACTAAATTGCCCCAATTTGAATCCTTAATTCTTTCTAGCAATTCTACACATGAAATTGGACCTTCAATTGTCCTTGGTCAAACCTCAACTTCACTCAATTTTAAGCCAAGTCCAAAATCGCCAAATTTGCCCCAATTTGTTTGTCTCCAAATTCCATCAAATTGAATGTGATAACCCCACCCAATTGATGTTGAGAACTCTTCATAACATTCCTATAGACCATTTTCAACCATAAATTTGGACTTAGCCCAACCTAGACCCAAGTCTAACCCAACACCCCATTTTGGCCAAATGACTAAAACTCACCTAATTGAACCTCTAAACCAATTCAAAATCACTCAAACCTTTTCTGAATCCCTTGTGACAATCATCTAAACCAATTTGATCAATCAATTAAGCTCAATGTCATAGCTAGTCTAACCCAAACACAACTTCTAGCCATTTTGACCCAAATTGAACCCCTCCACCAAAATTGACTTAGCCATGCCTAAGCCACCAAATTAATGACACCACAACCACCAAGTAAAAATTCAGGGTAAACCCATCTAAACCAGCCAAGGTGAGCTATAGACCAATGGTCCCTTGATTTAAGGGTTTTCACCCCATATTTGACCTAAACTTGATATATCTTTGCCATCATTACTTACCCTTGGGAGTTAATCATAATTAGCCACCCCTTAGAGGTGACCAGACTCTGGCCAGCCACCACCTTAGCCACCAGAAAAGACTAGCCCAAAGATGCCCCATTGGCCAAAACCCAAAATTAAACCCCCTGACTTTGCTCGCTCTAATTGGATGCTTGAGCCTTTCTTCCCTCCACCTCAGCCTGCCTTAGCACCCAACTCCCAGCCCTGAGCTCCACCAGGCAGCCATGGCTTTAAATTGACCTCTCCATGACAAAGAAAGAGAGTGCTTGAAACCTTGGGGAAACTCTGCCAAAGCCTCACTAGAACCTCTCCAATACATCACAAGTGTAGTCCCCTTACTCTTAGCCACTCATAGCCCCCTTAGAGCCAATTTCTTCACTGAAATTTGCCCTAAAACCAAAATAGATCGCTCCACTCCTCCAAAGAGAACCAAAATTCAATTAATTTTGCACACACCATCCCCACAATGAATGAAGTTGATTTCCCATCAAACCCCCTTTGAAACAGCCTTTAGGATAGCTCTAGACCAACACTTGAAATTGAGTTTGATAAAAAACATACCTAAAAAATTTGCTAGGACCTAGAGCTTCATTTGGAGGTTTGTTGGACCCAATCAAAGATACCACAACAATCTGATTGAGGCCTCCTCTCTCAGACAAAGGCATTGAACCTCAACCCTAATCCGAGCATTTTTTATTGATTATAAATATTTACTATATCTCATACTATATATGTCATATGGATAGGTTCTTCTTGAGTAGATGAAGGTTTAGAAATAAACTCCATGCAATTTGGTTGAGTCTAGGCAAACATCTTAAGGTTTTAGTGTGAACAGCTCACGAGTTAGGTCACTTGGGGACGATGAACGGATGTCGTTCGAGCGCGCGTGTATCCAATGGTTGGAGGAGATCAAGTCGGACAAACTCTTGGTGAGTGAATCATGGGCCGCGTGACAACTGAGGTGGATGGCAGCAACAAATGAGTGTGCACTGCCAGTGAGTTCGAAGTCGCTGTAGGTTGAGTTGGCGCCGCGTTAAGATAAGTAGAAAAATATGGATTTTTTAAATTATTTTAAATGCCTAAACTTCAAAAATTCATATCTTTCTCTAGAAAAATCATAAAAACAAAAGAAAAACACCCTCTTACTCAATGAACAGAGGAGAATAATGTTGACTAAAAATAAAAATTATTTTCCTATTTCCTGATTTTTAATCAATTAAACACCCTCTAGAGTATATTAATTCATTATGACCAAACATCGCTCACCATGGCTTGGAATTTTGAGAGTTTTTTCCTTATGACAAAGGCTATATCCTTGGATTTTTCTGAAGTCAGAGGATGTTTCTATGCTTCTAGCCCTAATTTTCAAGCTATGGTAGCCATTTTGGCTTATTTTAATTACATAAATCAAAATCTCATTTGGAAAATTATGGGAATAATTTTATTAGGTTTCTTATGGTTAGGGAAGTCTAGGAAAAATATAATGAAGTTTGAATTATCTTTTAAATTTCTATATTTAATTAAATGCAAATATATTGTGTTAATCTTTGGAAATTATATACTTATCAAAAATTAGCAAAATTAATCCCACATTGTTCATAAAAATTATGTTTATCCATTGTAAAAATTTGAAAATTGTTTGATTAAGTTTGAGTATTAAAGTTGATTTTCTAAGGAACCTTGTATTTTCTTACAAAAATAATTATAATAAATTAAATAAACTTGGGAAAATTATGAAAAGTGGTTTTCTGAGTTCTTTGTGATCAAAGGAACTTGAGAATAAAAAAATTACTTTTTTAGAAAATACTTAGTTTCTTAGCTTTATTTTGAATTTTAAAATAATTAAAAATCTAAAAAATATCAAAATATGTCAAAATGTGCCTAATTGTTCTCTGATCACTTGTGACTCATTAAAAAATTTTCCCTAATTTTCCTAAGTTAAAAATAAATTTTAAAGGCTTAAAAGTGGATTTTCCTTATTTTTCCCATTAAAATAATTATAATAAATTAATTAAAAAAATCATGAAATTTTGTCTAAGTACTTCTCTAACCTAAGGAAACCTCTAATAATTTTCCCACAAGTAAAAACTTTAGTTTAGAAAGTTCAATGAATCAATTTCTAAAAAATCATATTTCCTAAATTTAAATAAAAATTAAATTAAATTAAATTTTGAGAAGCCCACATATTCTTCTCTAATATTGTAATTACCTCATGGAAATGATGCTCTAAACCCTCAAAGTCATTTGAGTTGTGTTTAATGAGTTATAAGGTGAAGTGCCCCAAGGGTAAAATATCCATTCAAGATTTTGGTGCCTTAATCAAAATTTAGGATTAACTTGGGGAAAATGGGTAATTTTGATCTTAATAAACATGTTTGGATGATTGATATATAATGGGACTAAAAGGTAAAAACTCACTCACCACCCTTGCACAACATCAACAAATCATTATTCTCTTAACCTTCATGACTTGGAAGTCAACAAAGATCAAATGATTCTTAAGTGATGGGCTTAAGCTAGAAAGAAAAATAATTTACATTTCTTAAGCCCAAAGTTGAGGATGATTTTGACTATTTGATAAGAATGCATATCACTTAAATCAAAAATTTGATAATCACCATTCCACCTATCATGATTATTAGAGGCTTAGTAGTGACATAGGCTCAATGAATACACTCAATTGATCAGATTTAGAAGATAATATGGTTGGTGATTAACAAACATAAATACTGCAAGCTTGACTTTAAATATGGGCACACAATCTTAAAAAAATGACCTAAACTTGATTAGGGGCACCCACTCACATAACTCTTAAGTGAAACATCAATTGATTAATTGAGTATCCTATCCTTGAGATGATCAAATTGTCAAGTTTCACCGAGCCACGGGATAGTCACACTTTGACCTCGGATGATTAATGGAACAATATGATAAGTCCACAATGAACTCGAAATATTTCAAGAGAACTTCAAAATAATCCAGGGTCATGCCTCGAGTATTTTGAAATCTAATGGACATTCTGAAGGGCAAATTGGACTTGCCATATTTTTGTTCTAAAACCATCCAATAGGATCTTCTGAGATTCAATAAAATCATAACTTGGGGTTTGATATCTAAACCTTCATCTACTCCTGCAATTCAAATTCCTTGCAAAATCATCTACATGTCTTGAAAGTATTGACCTTTCAGGTGGTGGAACGAGAAGAATCGACAGGTATGCTTTTAAATTAATGCATTTACCTTTCTGTACTTCTTCTCTCAAGTCTGCATGTTAAACAACGATGTCACCCTACATGAAAACCAAATATGTTAGGATAGCCATAAAACCAAAATCAAAACCAAAACTAAAATTAATCAAGATAAAATTCACCACCACAACATTCAAAATATAAGAGAATACAAAATTTAATCACAAATATCACAAAACTACAATTGCAACTAAATTAAGGCTTCTATATCAGATGAGCGGGAATCCCTCGGAGGAGGTAACCTATGGTTGCTAACGAGATTTCCCACTGTCTAAATGAAAGTAAGGAATTCATTAAGTTAAGTTTAGTAAACTCATATGGACTAAGTGAATCCAAAAAAAAAAATAGTGGTACCGGAATGAGGGAACCGTAGGATCCTAACGAGTGTCGCTCTAATCAACTTTAATATGTCCCATAATATTTAAAGAACCATAAATATAGGAACATCTGATTTGACATCATGACTTGACACATTAGAAAACTTAAACTGGTCATGATGAGGAACTTAGAGCTAGCATTGTGGGCAGCACGCCATCTTCAACAGCAAGAAGAATTACAACAGAATATCTTCCTTTAGAATTAAACAATAAGTCATAGGATTTTGAGGTTGTCTGCTTATGCAACATAAATCCTCAACTCATCGTTAGGCCTTTGTATGATTTTGTTGTACAATATAAGCCTTAACTCGTCTTAGGATTCTGAGGTTGTCGTTCGTTACGACCTAAATCCTCACATCTTCCAGGCTATTTATAAGATTGTTTTACATGAATGTAAGCCCTAATTAAGAAAAATTGGCAGGATGAAACAATTAAATAATTTCTCCTCAAAATTAAGTCAAATAATAGAATAGATTGAGAAGTCACCGAGGTTCTTCTCCGGATCTGTGGCATCCCCTAGTTCTTCATCCTTTGGATTCTGCAATAAATGTTCCGAATTTGAACCGTTCTACTTTCACACCTCTTTGTTTGATCTCGTTGAAAGTCCTATCCTTTTGACCTCTTTGAAGATAATATTCTCTAATTTTTTTTGAGAGTTTTCTTGAGTGACTTTGGTCATTTAAGATGTAATTAACTGTAGGGGCTTTCCCTTATAGGAAGCTTTTCCGAACCTAGCTTAATATAAACTCCATTTAATTCTTCATATTAAATAGGGGAACTTGTCAACAAATAAAACAGTTTCATAAACCAAACGGATGTTATGAATTTCTTAGTTTATTTGATCGAGTTTCACCCTCAAGTCTTGTGTTTATCTTTCGGGGTAGATACAGGGTTTGAGGTACAGTGCTCTTTCATTTAAACTACAAAAAATATGAGGTTGGTTTGATTTCATATTATTTTCAACTATATATATATATATATATAATATATATATATATATATATAAATTAAATGTCTTTCCGAAGCGGGCGACGAGATTTCATTTAAATGTAGCACACAATTCTATAAAATTGGCAAGATGTAAATTTGGATCTTCAGTTAGTGCTCCCCAAAACTGATTATTTGATACAATTTGGATAATAATGAGTTTAAGTTCAATTGAATTAGCCATTGGAGCAGGTTTTTGAAAACTACAATGAAGTTCATCCACCGTAGGGTTTGCATAATCTCTTAAAGGTCTAAACTCTTGATTAGCTTCAGCATTTTGATTATTTTCGTTTGCCATTTCTTGAAATTTTTTATTTTTTCACTAATTTTTAATTTTTCAATTTTTATAATCATTCTTTACAATGTAGAATCATAGGGCAGGAGTTTTGTGGAACCTGAACTACACATACATTACTACAAAAAACATAAAATATAAACACACAAACAAGAACTTTATATTAAAAAAACACTACAATATTCCTATAATAAATATACAAATTTTAATAAGACTTTATAAAAATAGAAATTTTGCTTTCTAAAAATTTCTTCAAAAATTTTGCAATTTTTGTTACATCTCCCCGACAACGGTGCCAAAAACTTGATCTGATTTTCCTTATATATGTTAATGCGATGTATGTGATTGCATTCTTAACTTCCTTAATTATAATTCTTACTTTGCAACAAAGCCAAAAACTTGATCCCAAGAAAAATCTAAGTAAATTCTTAACTTCTAATAAGATAAAAATACAGTTATAATATTTAAATATGGAATACGACGCAAGTATACATATAATTATCAAGTAATGTAGAACTTTTTAATTAAGTCCCGAATATTGAACCTACAAAGAAAACTACAATATGCACTTTACAAAACAAGAGAAATTAGATAACAAAATTCTACTTAGCAAAATTTTCTTACTTAAACTCTAGATGTTATAATAGGAATGAAAGTTTAATTCTTTTGTAAATTTTTGACATTTGAAAATAAAGTAAACAACCAACTAATTTAACTAGATAATTGCAAGATGAAGGAAATATAAATAAAATATATTTTTTCTTATCATGAATTAGTAACAAGTATAGTAATTCTATCGGTGATGTATTCTAATTATGTTGTGCTAAATAGGACCAATAATATTCTTTAAGTTCTTTACCCTTACTAGAGATGCTTTAAAAAATATTAGCTAATCTATAGTTTGAATAGTCTTGAAGACGGGTTAGGTAAGGGAGATACTTGCTCTCACTCTAAAGTTCCCACTACTTCCTCCACGTGGGAGCTAACATCTCGTATCAAAACCTAAAACTAGAAACCAAATTGGGGGCTTTAGCCTATCACTCTAAAGTCCTCTAATTGTACACCATTCAAAGTTTATTGCTAATTTATTTGCACTCAACCCCATGAACTACATTCTCATCCATGAAATCAAATGTGATTCTTACTATTTGTTGACTGAGACAATATCATCTAAGATCTTACACGTTCTCAGAACAGGTATTAACATCTTAATTGTTCAAATCAAGAAGTAAATTAAGTACAAGGTTTAAAATCATCACAACTTCTTCCAACATTTAAGATGAATACTTCACCAAGTTCCCTCCAATACTTAATCACTTATCATTTTATGGAAAAAGATAAAAAACCTACTCAGAATTCATGGAGAAAACACAACCACATTTGAGTTTGAAAATAGAAATCATGCATAAAAGCAAGAAGTTTAAATTAAAACCAAATGTAGTCATAAAGATAAAAAATTATCTCAAATCCTCTCCAACAAAGTCTTGTAGTTCCTTTGAATCTCTTCCTGCACTTACAATATAAAATATAACTCAAATTTAAAAGAAAAGTGGGCAGCGGCGGTGGCGATGAGCATCAGTGGTGGCATATTTGGTGGTTGGCACTGGATTGGTCTAGATGGATTCTCCCGCTTCCCCTTTCTAAGGATGATCCATACCTTCTTTTATAATTTTCCAAAAGGTGACTTTGTGTCTCTGTTGACCTCATTTTTGGTTGAGGTTTAGTTTTCCTCTTTAGTAGCCTAATGCCAAGCCATAGGACTTTCATGTTGACTATTCTTAGAAAACTAGAAAAGGAACCCTCACCATTAGAAATCTACACTCCTCTTTGGTCAACTTGAAGTTCCACATATTGGTCCTAACCTCTAGCATTTATTAGGTAGGGTCAATATGGCGGAGCTCAAGGTGAGTTCCCATAGGACTGCTTACCCTTAGGGTTGACTCTAGGTGTTGGTCTAGGGCTAAGGCACTCACTTGTACTCACTCTCACTCACAAGCACTCACAACCCTAAACCCAAATTTTCCTAACTTTGGTCTCTTGATCCTTTGGGGGACTCATGTAGATGGTCCCATAAATGCACTAGCCCTAGGTTAGGGTTTAGCTAAGACCAGTTCATAGTGGACCCAAATGGGGTTTTCATTGGTCCAAAGCTCATTTATGGTGGTTATCTCCCCAATTCTACCCAAAATATTTAACTTGGCCTTTTACCCTAAAATCCCCCAAATTACCTAGATACCCTTAGAGCCCTAAATTTTGCCAAAATTCCCAAATTCACCCAAAATATCCAAATTTGTTCAAAAATCATTCCAAATCTTTTGAAAATACCCAAATTACCCAAAACTACCCAAAAATACCAATTTACCCAAATACCCCCAAAATTACCAAAATTACAAAAATACCCTTGTCACCCCAAACTTTCCCAAAACCTCCAAAATCACTCCAAATGTTTCCAAAACCCATTTAGACCCCTCAATTGGACCCAATTTGATCAATTTGATCATTTTGACCAAAACCCCCAAATTGCCTTTAAAGGCCCAATTCCCCAAATTTACCTCAAATGTCCATCAATTTGGCCCCAATTTCCCCAAATTTAAATCCTAAACTCAAATTCACCTTCCATATGACAAATTTAAACCAAATTTAAGCTCAATTGGCCTATGCTATCAGCCCAATTTTGATCTAGGTCAAACCCCCAATTTTGGTTACATCACTTAATCTCACCAAATTGAACTCCATAGCCTACTCAATTTGCTACAATTTGTGTTGAAAACTCTTCATAACAATCCTACACATAAAAATTGACATTAAATTGGTCTTGGTGAAGCCTCAATTTCATTTAATGTTGACCTACGTCCAAAAACCCCAATTTTGCCCCAAATTGGCCATACCTCAAAATTCCACCAAATTGATTATCTTGGCCCCAAAATCGGCACCCAATTTTTGTTGAAAGCTCTTCATGAAATTCCTTTTGACCATTTTCAACAATCAATTTGGAATTAGCCAAATCTAAACTCAATTCTAGCCCAACTTGCCCAAACTGACAAAAATTTTAAACTCCTTCAAATTGAACCCCCAATTGAACTCAAAATCATTTCAATCCTTCACTAAAAATCTTTATTACAATCATCTGCATAATGTCGATCAATCAATTTTGCTCAAGGTCATGGCTAGCCTAACCCAAACCTAAACTTTAGCCATTTTGATCCACATGTACGCCTTCACCAAAAATTTACCTAATCAAGCCAAATTGGCCAACCAAAGACCACCACAGCCACTAAGCCCTTCCTTTGGACCAGGTTAAACCATGCAAAACCCACCAAACCAAGCTATGGACCAATGGATCCCTAAATTAAGGGATTCATGCCCATTTTTGGGCCTTAACCTAAAATCTCCCTCATCATCACTAACCCTTGGGGGTAAAAACTAATTAAGCACTCCCTGGCCTCCCTGAGCAAAGAAGTGACTGATCATTGGCCAGCCACCACTTAGGTTGCCAAAAAACACCATCCCTAGAGGGACAAAAATGGTCAAACACACACTTAAGCCCATCCAAGCTATCCCAATCCTATTGGATGCTTGGGGCCTTCTTACTTCCACCTAAGCAGTTGGGCTAACCCACTGACTAGCCCAATTGAAGCCCCATGGCTCCCCTATTTAGACAGCCACCCCCCATGGCTAGAAGAGCTACCGAAATTAACCTCAGTAAAGCTCTGTTCAGTTGCCTCCAAATTCCATACACAACATAGAGAAGCTCAACTCCACTGTCCTCCAGCCCTAATTTCCCATGTGCAACCCTAATTTTAAACTTGAAAATTAGGGCAGAAACAAGACATTCTCTAAAACTCCACCAAAATCAAATTAAACTCACCCACACCATCCCTTCATTGAGAGAGGAAGTTCCCCCATTAAAGCCCCCTCACCAGACCACCCTAACCATAACTTTGATCAACACCCCAAATCGAGTTTGATCAATGTCATACTTGAACCCAAAGAGAGCTTAAATTGGTACTTGGAGGAGCTTCATGAAGTCCACACAAAGGCTTAGAAGCAATCCAATTGAGGCCTCAACTCTTGGATTAAGGTATTTGATCTTCCCCCTCTCTCGAGTTTAAATCTTCTTGTCATGCTTATCTACTTGATTTCATAGCATGTTAACCGTATGGATGTGTTCCTATAAGTCAGATGCGTCTTTAAAAATAAATTGCGCCCAATTTGGTTGAGTCTAGGCTAAGAAATTATGGTTAGAAGGTGGACGATTCTCGGTGCACACCAGTTGGGGGCGAAGACCCTCAGCCGTTGGATCGCGCGGTTTGTGGATGGACAGATCCAATAGAGTCAGACGGCGTTTTGGTCCGTGAATGCTCTGCCAGCCATGTGAAACATGTCGAATCAGAGCTCAACGTGTGGTCCATTTGACGCTGCCGAGTTTGACGTGGTTAACTAGGAAAATAGGGAATTAAATAATATAGAAAATGATCCCTACCTTCAAAAATTCATATCTTGGTGTAGAAAAATCACAAAAATAGAATAAAAATACCCTAGTGCTCAGTGAACAGAGGAAAATAATATGGAAATGATTTGAAGTTTATTTGTTGCATAGTTTATTTTTAATTAATTAAATAAGTTTTTCAGTCTTTTAATTATTCATGCATGTAGACATTTTACCATGGCTTGATGTTTTGACATGTTGTTGCCTCTATCATGGGGGATATTCTTTGATTTTTCCAAAATTAGAGAATACCTTTAGACAAAGATCCATATTTTTCAAATGTATGTATATTGTTTGCATAAATTAATCATAATAATTAGCATGTTACTTGGAAAAATCCAAAGAAATTTTGGAAGATTTATTGTGACCAGAGAACCCTTTAGAAAAATTTTCATGATCTAAGTCATTAAGAACACAGTTAACTCTAACAAAACCATAAAACACAAAGAAAATTAATTTGCTAAAAATAAACATCTAAATGACTTGGTTTTGACTCTACACTATCATTTAAAGTTCAAAAAATATTTGGAGTTTATTTGATAACTTAACTTGATTTTCTAAGTTAAATGACATTTTTGACACTAAAATAATTTTAATAATTGAAATATAACTCAAAATATTATAAAAATTAGTTTTGAGAGCTCTCTGTGGACAGAGAAATTTTCTAAAAATAAAATTGTAAATTAAATAAAAACTTCATTTTTTAAACCTATTTTAATATTTAAATAATTTAAAAATTAATAAAAATCACAAAATTGATAAAATTCATGAAAATATTCTAAACTATTTTTTTAGGGACTTAGGAACAATTGGAATGTTTTTCCAAATTTTCTAAGTGAAGATATTGAATTTTAAAGTTTAAAATAGTTTGTAAAGGCTAAAAAATGAATTTTCTTAATCTTTCACTTAAAAATTTTTAATTAATAAAATAAAAATTAGAAAAATTTAAAATTTTTTTCTCTAGGTTCCTTGACCTCATACAAATGTAATAAAAATATAAAACTTAATTTTCCACATTAAAAAATTTTTATAATTAATTAATGCTCCAGAAATTAAAATAATTTTATTAATTCAAATAGAACTAAAAAAATCATGAACTTTGGTCCAAGTGGTTCTCTAGTCCAAGTATAGCTCCAGTAAAAAATTCAAGTTTTAGGCTTTGCCTTGGTCAAGTTATGGAATTTTCTTTGAAAAATCCTATTCTTGCATATAAATAATTATGGAAATTAAATTAAAATTTGAAAAATCACATTTTCTCCTCTGATGTTTCAATTGACCCATGCCTGAGATGGAATAAAAGTTTCAAAATCATTTTAATTAAATTTGATAAATTATGAAGTGATAGAGCCTCAGGGGCAAAAGTGTAATTTTAGAAATTTAGCCTTAATTTACATTTAGGCTTAATTCAAGAAAGGGAAATGGGCAATATTTGATCCTAATTTACATATTTGGATAATTGAAACACAAAGGATTAATTGGTAGGAATCAATCTCATTTTTTAATTGAAAGATAAATTTGAAATATTCCTAGGTTATCAAAAATTAAAAGTCTACCAAATTGAATGATCCTAGACTTAGGGGTATAGTTTTGGGTGTTAATAACTCACTAACTTAATAATGTTATCTAGTGTTCAAGTGACATTCAAATATTTTGATGATGAATTATTGTCACTTAAAATTTAATCTCTTCCAAAATGACTAAGACATCCATCAGGATCTTAAGGGCTTGGTGGCAACTTAAGCTAAATCAAATTTGGTTAAATGAATATTAGAAAAGCAAATAAAAATTGATCACCTTTGAAACACTACAAGGCCAAGTTAAAACCAAAAATGTCTAAGTGTCTTAATAACACTAACTTGCCCCTTTAAGGGTCTTCACCTGCATAAATCTCAAATTAATGGATAAATGATAATCACCATACTCTTATTGATAATTGAAACATCACTGTTCATTGAACACTAAAAGTATTTACAGGATGGATTATTAAGCAACATAATAAGTTTAAATGAGCTCGAGACTTTTCTCCAGGCTGTGAGGGGTAAGCATGGACCTGCCTTTTTCTCCTGACCTATTGGATACCTCAGAGGTCTACTAAACTTGATATGTTTTGCTTAATAAAATCATTCTTAATCAAACCAATAAGGACTCACCAAGATATAATCTAGGAACCTTATTTTTCTTGCTTTAGATAAAATGCCCTTACATGCATTTTGAATTTCTATTGGAGATGACAAGAAGACCATTTAGGTACGCTTTTATTGTGATTTAATTGCCTGCATTTTAGGTTTCCCTTACATTTTTTTATTATGTTATTGTACTTACTCACATGCATGTATAACCAAAATACAAACTTACATGCTAAACAATGATGTCACCCTGCATGAAAACCAAAACTGTTAGGATAGCCACAAAACCAAAACTAAAACCAAAATCAAAACTAAAAATCAACCAAAATAAAATTCTCTGCCACAACATTCAAAATATAAAACAACTCAAAATTTAATCACAAACATCTCAAAAATAACAACTGAAACTAAATTAAGATGTCTCTATCTGATGATCAGAAATCCCTCGGAGGTAGTAACTTACGGTTGCTAACAAGGCTTCCCACGGTCTAATTGAAAGTATGAAACTCATTAAGTTGAATTTAGTAAATTCATTTGGACTAAGTGAATCTAATAAAAAGTAGTGGTGTTGGGATGAGGGAACCATACGATCCTAACTAGTGTCGTTATAATCAACTTTAATATGCCCCATAATATTTAAAGAACTACAATAGGGTCGTCTGATTTGACATCATAACTTGACACCCTAGAAAACTTAAACTTCTCACGGCAAGGAGCTTAGAGCTAGCATGGTGGGCAGCACGACCATCTTCAATAGCAAAACATGTCTTCCTCAGCTAAACCAATTCTTTCCTTAAAATTAAACAACCAAGCCATAGGACTTTGAGGTTGTTTGCTTATGCAACATAAATCCTCAACTTATCTTTAGGCCTTTGCACAATCATGTTGTGCAATTTAAGCCCTAACTCGCCTTAGGATTTTGAAGTTTTCATCCGTCACGACCTAAATCCTCACATCCTTCAGGCTATTTGTATGATTGTTTCACACAAATATAAGCCGTAAATGAAAAATAATGGCAGGATAAAACATTTAAATAATTTCTCCTCAAAATTGAAACCAAACAATAGGATAGACTTGGAAGTCACCAAGGTTCTCCTCCGGATCTATGACATCCCCTAGCTCTTCCTCCTTTGGATTCTATAATAAAATGTTCCAAATTTGAGCCATTCTCATTTAACACCTCTTTGTCCGATTTTATCAAAAATTCCTATCCTTTTGAACTCCTTGAAGATAATATTTTCTAATTTTTATCGAGAGTTATCTTAGATGACTTCGGTCATTTAAGAAGTAATTAACTATAGAGGCTTGCCCTTATATGAAGCTTTTCCGAACCCAGCTTAATATATCCCTATTTAATTCTTTGTATTAAATAGGAGAATTTGTCGGTAAATAAAACAGTTTCGCAGACCAAACGGATGTCATATATTTATTAGTTTATTTGATCAAGCAACATCCTCAAAACTTATATTTATCCTTCGGGATAGATACATTAGTGCTCTTTCATTTAAACTATGAAAAATATGGGATCAGTTTGATTTCATATTTTTCTAAACTTATATATAAATGTAAATTAAAATGTCCTTCCAAAGCGGGCGACGGGATTTCAATTCCGGCGACCGACAACTTCTAACGAGCAACTCCTCAACCAAAATAGTGTCGACAGTCTCTTCAAAATCTTTCTTGATTCAATGAATCTTCAAGAAGTTGCCTCTTTTCAAAAACCAATTAAATGAATTTGTGTCCATTAATTATTTCCCACATTTTGACCAAGGTTTCCTTGAAACACTTTTTAAAAAATTCATCCAAATTCAATGAATCATTAAATAACTATTTCTACCGCTTAAGCGCGGGGTACCTGGTGCTTAGTCGCGGCTCTCTCTGTTTATTTGGTGTGTAAGCGGCAGTCCTGGGCGCTTAAGTGCCTCAGTTCATTTTTGCACCTTCTTCATCTTTGCTCCAAATTTGATCCTTTTTCACTCATTTTACCATTTTTCATTCAGTACCTGAAAGAAAAACACACAAATATATTTCATTAAAGCACAATATCTACAAAATAGGCATAAAAATGTGTACATAAAGACTATATATTTTAGGTGTACCAAAATTCCCCAAACATAGAATATTACTTGTCCTCTAGTGACACTCCAATCTTTTAAAAACCAAATAAGTAGATTATGTGTATGAGATTCTTTAGGATATTTTTAAATTTTGATTGATAAATAAAATAGTCCAATTTAGAAAAAAAACTTTATTAAATGAGACCAACTTACAATTTAGAAATTTTTAATGTAAAGAAGTCTGAAAATATGAGTTCCAATCTAGTTCAGAAATATTGTAAATTCTCCAAATATAGAGTTTAGGCATTCTAGCTTCTCCACTTAAGAATTTTTATTAAGCAAAATCTTACTTACTATATTATATCCTTATGCTGAAGAGTTTCTTAAGTCTTATACTTTAATAAGATCAGATGTGGAGCCAATTTTTTATTAGGCACTAATCCTCAAGCTTCTCCTCCATTTTTTAACTTTGCTTTTCTTTTTTTTTTCTTTTTCTTTTTCTTTTTTTTTCTTTTTCTAGCAAGGATTATTATATCTAGATAGGCCTTTGAATTCCACTCTTCCATTTCTAAAGCAAAGAGTTAATATATTTCCTTTACTTAGAAACATAATAATAGTTTTTGAAAATTACTTTCAAAAAAAGAAATTCAAGTTTTGAAAATAAAAGTCTAATCCTTCTACATTTTTGAAAAATATAATTTCTCCTACTAAAAATATCTACACAATATTTATCATTTCCACATTAAAAATTCTTAAACTTAAATTTTTCTTCATTACTATACGTTTTAACTGAATTCTCTTACTCTTTTCCGTACTCAAAATTTTACTCCCTAATATAATTTCATGTACATGACCATTTTTCTTCAAATCAAAATAAAATTTATTTGAAGTACATTTGAGAGAAAATAAACTTCAAGTTTTCAGAAAATTTTTCATCCCCCCAACCACCCTCAAACTTAAATTTTAATAAGATAAAACATTTTAGCATTATATATATAGAGGAAGGAGTGAAAACTAAAACTAAAAACAACATGCTTGCAGAAAATTTTACATCCTAAATATACAAGTACAAAAATTGAAAATAGGAGTAAAAATTAAATTGATCAAATTTTAATTTACTTAACATATAGAGATTTATTAAACATCTATGTAGTGGAGGATAACATAAAAGCAAATAAACACACTAAGAAACATTTACAACTGCAATATAAAGAAAATATCTGGTAGTAAGTTGAAAATTTCAAACATGAAGTAAAAGTTAGCAATTTATAAACCTTCCTAAGATTCAAGATTAATTTCAACACAAACTAACTAAATACACTAAACAACACAGTTAACACAATTACTTCCATAAAAATAAAATAACTACTCACAAAAACAAAAATACATCACAATCAGATGCAAAAATTCAATTTTGTGGTAGTAGATAGGAAAGGATCTTATAATCAGATAGCAGATCATTTATCTAGGCTGGAACAGGAAGAAACATTTTATCTTGTTAATGAAACTTTTCCTGAGGAACAACATTATACTATTAAAGAATGGGAAATATTGTGGTACATTGATCTTGTGAACTACATTGTTAGTAGTATTTTACCATATGGATTGACAAAGAAACAAGAGAAGAAATTTATTCATGATGTAAAATTGTACTTTTGTGATGACCCATATTTGATTAAACAATGCAAAGGTTTAGTTATGCGGAGATGTCTGCCTTACAAAGAAATTGAAGAAATTATTAAAAAATGTCATGATTCAAAATTTGGAGGTCATTTTGGGACTGATAGAACTATTCACGAAATTTTATAATCTAGATTTTATTGGCCTAATTTATTTAGAGATGTTAATATATATATATATATATATATATATATATATATATATATATATATGTGTATAAGAGAGAG
>JXCR01088122.1:152654-186353 GCA_002079205.1 Phalaenopsis hybrid cultivar | reverse complement strand
TATATATATATATATATATAATAATAATAATAATAATAATAATAATTGCAGTGGGCTATGTATCAAAGTGGATTGAAGCAATAGCCTTACCTCGATGTGATGCTTAGAGTGTTTCAAAATTTTTAATAAAAAATATTACTACAAGATATGGAATGTCGAGAATAATCATTACTGATGGAGGATCTCACTTTCAAAACAAATGAATTGAGAAATTGGTAATAAAAATATGATATTATACATAGGATCGCAACTACTTATCATTCCTAGACTAGTGGTCTAGCAGAAGTTTCTAATCGTGAAATTAAAAGAATTTTGGTTAAAACTATAAATCCTAATAAAATGGATTGGTTTGCTAGATTAGATATTGCATTATGGGGTTATAAGACTGCTTATAAGATGCGTAAAGGAGTGTCACCATATAGATTAATTTTTCAGAAGACTTTTCACTTACCAGTAAAAATGGAGAATAAAACTTATTGGGCTATTAAGGAGTTTAGTTTTAATTTAAAAGATGCTGGTGAGAAAAGATTATTGTAACTGAATGAGATTAAAGAGAAAAGGAAATGAATCTTATGATAATGCTACGGTAAATAAAGAGAAAATAAAAGAATGACATGATCATGAAATGATAAGAAAAGAATGTGAGCATGAACAGGAAGTTTTATTATACAATACAATATTGAAATTATTTCCTGGAAAATTGAAGTCTAGGTGGACAGGGCCATTCACAATTGTAAAATTCTATCCCTATGGAGTTGTTAATATTGAAGATCCTAATATTGGAAATATATTTAAAGTTAATGGGCAGAAACTGAAATGATATTTTTGTGGTTAAAAGTAAAATTTGAAAGAGACTGTAATGTTGGGTCACCTAGAGTAAAGTCTGGGAATTTCGGGTTGACGAAATTAAACAAAGTGCTTTGTGGGAGGCAACTCATATTTATGTTTGTTTCTGTTTCTTATCTATTTTTATAAGTATTATTATATATATATGGAGATTTATGCTTTCTTTATGAACTTCGTGTACTTCAGAGATTTACATAATGAGAAAATACTTTAAAACATCTTTTTTTACTGAATTATATGGAAGATTTGAGAGTCATTTGGAATTACAATTAAATGGTGCAGAAACTGAATTGGCACCAGAGGTGCCAGATTTGGCACCATAGACACCATTTTTCAGTGAGCTGGTGCTAGAGGCATTAGAATTTGGCGCCCGAAGTGTCGCGGTTCCTGAAACGACATAAGACAATTCAAAAGGCCTCTTTTGGCAGGTTTTCTTCCTAATATCTCCCAAAAACTTAATTTTAAAGTTATTTAAGAGTGAAAAACGAATGGAGAGTCACCATTTTTCAAATCCTATGGCTTCCCACTCTAAAGATACCACAAGATTTGGAATTTCAATAGGAGGAATTTCGTCTGTTTCAATGCGCAGAAGTTATACGATTGAGTTTTTGTGAAGAAGAAATTAATCAAAGAGTGAGGCTTCGTGAATTGAGGATTCAGCACACCGAATATTTGAGTGGAGGAGATTATTGTATATAGACATTGGGAAGTACTTTGTTATACCACTGTTGTGGTAGTAGTTCCTGTGGTGAAAGAGTTTTACGCTAATCTATATGGAATTAAACAAAGAGTCATCTATGTTCAAGGTAGGTGGGTACCATTCACTCCTTCGAGAATAAACAACATTTATGATTTAAAGTGCTCCTATTTGTCACTAAGCAAATTTTGTTCCTACGAGAGACACCATTTAGAGAACTCTATTGATTTTATACTGATGAAGAAGTAATTTAGGAGACAAGAGATAATGGACATGTAAGTTTCTCTTCATCTTTATTAAATCCAGCATCAAAAGCGTAGCATTTTTTTATTTCATACAAACTACTTCATACTATGAAAATCAACAGAGTGACGAAAGAAAGTGCAATTTTGAATTATTGTATTCAAACCGGAAGACCTATTGATGTGGGTGCTTTAATTTTAAAATTTGTTTTGGGTTTCATTATCAACGAATAGGGACATCCTTCTACCATATTCCTTCTTCCTTGGAAGCCTATGGACCCAGAAGTTTGTTGCAACTACATAGAAAATGGGGAGGAGAATAATATGAATATTGTATGGATTAATCATCTCAAAATTCATCACTTATTCAACACTGCTTTCCTTATAGTTCACATGATATTTTGAAAAGGATCAAAAAGCTGGAAAAAGAGATATGAAATTTTATAAATTTAATTTAAAATATTTCTGATATATTTGATTATTTGGATTGGAGGATGAAGAGAAATTTGAACATGCTGGGCGTATTGAAGAAGGTATGGTGCGAATGTTTAAGAAAAATGCTTGGATTGAAGAAGATTTGACAAACAAATTTCCTCACCAGCCTTTTCACTAGTTGTAGGTTCACTACCAATACATGGGAAACATTCAAGAAGATGAAAGTGAAGAAGATGTTTGAACTCGCTTCAAGACGGAATTCGTAGTTATAACTGCATATGTGTGTTATGTGTTTTTGTTGGATTTTTCTTACTTTTTTTACTGAACTTTATATGTGTTGTTTGTTAAATTTTTTATATTTAGACTCCAGTGTTAGTTTATTGGCTTGACTTTAACGCTAAGTTAGATCTGTTGGCTTGAAAAATGTTTGTTTGTAATCATTTGGATTATATATATATATATATATCTGTGTGTGTGTGTGTGTGTGTGATTTTTGTGTTGTTTGTGAAAATTTGTTTTAGAAAACACTTTAATTATGAATTTAAGTGTTTGATTACAATTATAATCCTAAGATGGGGACTAGAAAATTGATTTAGAAATGGGCCTTTTCAAACCCGGGAGGAAAAATTGAAAGGTTGATTATTGCTCGTAAGTGGGAAAATTTTTGCTACTTCACTGTAGTAATCATTGTTACTGTGATTCAAGAGTTATATGTCAATCTGTGGGTGACTACGGATGAGCACATTTATGTTCCAAGTAAACTTGTTGAATTTACTCATGAATAGAGTAGTGCATTTTATGGATTGCAGAATGAATTTCATTGTGAGTACGCTGCTTTTGTGATTTATGATTCTTCACTTAATTAAGCAGTTGCCTATCTCACTGATGGAAGGTGAGAATGGAAGTTTAAGAGCAATCAAAAAGTCAATTTCTCCACTTCCATGTTAAATGTTCAATCTAAAGCATGGCATTACCTTATCTCTGCGAAGTTTCTTCCAACTAATCACCTAATTGAAGTAACTAAGGAAAGATCAGTGTTCAATTTTTGTATTCAACAAATGAAAGTTGTGGATATTGGTGCTCTTATTGTGCATAATGCTCAGAGCATTAGTAGAAGTGGGATAGCTAGTGGATTGGGATATCCTCCCCTGATTTTCACTTTATTTGAATAATCAGGAGCAGAATTTGTTAAAAATAAAGAAATGTTACAACCATTAAAACCCATTGGAAAACCCACTGTGCATAAATTTGAATCAATTTTTGGATCCAAAAATGGAAGTAATGATAGACCCTCCATAACAACTGCAAAACTATCCACTTTTAGTTCTATTTCACTGAAAAATATTATGGAATAATTAATGATTCAACAATCAGATCTTATCACAATGCAGAATAGAGTAGGTGATATGGAATCCAGAAATATTTACAATGATGAATATAAGCAGAGAAGAGACCAACATGACATTGCATATGAAGATGCGATGCTTAGATTTCTGACGGGTGATCATACTGTAGAGTTTCCTACATGCCCCAGCTTCACGCCTTATGTGCAAGAAGATGAAGAAGAAGAAGAAGAAGAAAAAGAAGTGGAAGAAGAAGAAGAAGAAGAAGAGGAAGAAGAGGAGGAAGATGAGGAGGAAGTTGATGAGTGGAATTTATTGAGTTTTGTTTATTTTATTTGTTGTAATTTTTTTTATTTTATTGTTTATGGTATCGGTTGGAACAATTTATGAGTTTTGTTTGATGACCTATTGAGCTTGTTTGTATATGTATCTATAAATTATGGATTTTCATTTCAACATTGTTAGTAGCTTCAATTTACTGCTTATGCTTTTTAATTTACTTTTCCCAGCAAACCCATTGATATATTGTGTCTCATTTAATGCTTTAAAGCCTATGTTTTTAAATTAGTACATGCAGTATATCAGAGCCAAATTTCATATTCAGAATCCTCTATAGGTTAGTTTTATTTTTATGCATTTACTATTTTCTTTCACTTGCAAAATTTTTGTACTACATGTTTTACTTATTATTTAAAAGCTTAAGTTTGCGGGAAAGAAAAATTTCCTTAAAAGAAGTAAACTAAATTTTATTTGTCTTCAAGTAACATCACTTTTTTATAATTAATTTAACATGACTTTGGATATCAGAGTTTAATTTTAAATAATTATATTTTTATTTGTAAATGTTATGGTAAACTTAAGCAAAAAAAATCTTTAATAATGAAGGTCAATTCTAGAGTTAAAATATATATTATGAAAGAATAAGACTATGTTTTTCCATCTAAAGTAAATGAAATTATATTTTTAAAGTAATAAGAATTATAAAATTTCATGTAAGAAGAAAAGAATGAGACTTTATGAAAAATCTTCAAACCTAATATGAATTTATAAAGTGAAGGAAGGTAAGAAGTTTTAACTTCAAGAAGGGGATAGTAAAATTCAAAGTTATTAAAGGCTATCCAGATATAGTATTCTCACATGAAAAAAAAAAAGAGAAAGAATTGAAAATTATCCTAAAAAAAAGAAAAATTTATGTGAGGAGAAGCTTGAGGAGATGCCTAATAAAAAATTGGCTTCACTTGAATCAACTTGAAGAAAAATGCTTTATTACATTTTCTAAATTTGTATCTGAGTATTAGCATCCTTACTAATAAAGTTTTCATGAAATTCTTTCTCATATGGATATTCTAAGTATCTTTGATATAACAAATTACAATTCTTCTTGAAATAAATAGAAATTTGGAAACCTTAGACTTGATTACTAGGTGTTTTTATACTTGTAGTTTTAACCTAAGTTGTTAAAAATTTTTCTTAAGTAATACTATTATAATTATTAAACCAAATTATAGAAGTTTATAAGTTAGTCTCTTTATTAGTCATATTTTTATGTAGTAAAAGAGTTACTTGAGGACAAGTAACATTTAAGTTTGGGGGATTTTAATGCACCAAAATAATGTGAAAATTTATGTATTCATTTTATGCTTAAATTTAGTGATATTTCACTTTAACGAAGTATATTTTCATATTTTTTTTTGCAGATATATCAATTTTAGGCAATTGGAGCAAAAATAAGCAAAAAAGGGAGAAATTTGGAGTCAAAACAGAGCATTTCAGCATCCTAGCGCAAGGGGCGCCATTTTCTAGAGAGCTTGCACCAGAAGTGCCATAATTGGGGCAAGCATCTAGAATAGCATGGAATTTAGTAGGTTGGAGAAAGAGGCGCCAAAGACAAAATAAGACGGAGTAAGGCGGTTAGTGACTATTTTTTAGTGGTTTTTTAAGGCTCCAATCAATTCAAACACACCATGGAGTGATTCAATGCATCTAGTCACTTGGAATGAAGAAGTGTGCCTTTTGAGAAAATGGAGGGAATTTTGAATTCTCTTTGAAACGAAGGTTGGTCCTAATTAAGAAAGAGAAGAGTCTCGAGAAGAAGAAGAGGGGGGGCAAAAGATTTGAAGAGAGAGTTGGCGTGAGAGAAAGAAATCTTGTGAGAAGAGATGATTTTCTTTTAAAGTTGTAAGAGGAGACGGAATGTGAGAGATTTCTTCTTCATTGCATTTTTAAGATAGAATTGAGTGTGATTGTAAAGAGAAAAAGTTCTTGAAGGGAACTTCAAGGGATTTTCTTGGGGAGTGTTAGATAACTTGTGTTCTTTACTCTTTTTTTTTGTAACCTTCTTTTATATATGAAATCTATGTTTTGTTGTATCATTCTCATGAATTATGATAGTTTTCTTTATCTTTCTCCCTACAATGATATATGATTTTGTGAAGAATTAATTTTGTTATATAAGGTCTTAAATGTCAAAAAATTGTGATGAATTAAACTCTAATCTTCATTTACTT
The DNA here is from genome assembly GCA_002079205.1 of Phalaenopsis hybrid cultivar. Classification (NCBI taxonomy): domain Eukaryota; kingdom Viridiplantae; phylum Streptophyta; class Magnoliopsida; order Asparagales; family Orchidaceae; genus Phalaenopsis; species Phalaenopsis hybrid cultivar. The sequence goes on along the minus strand of JXCR01088122.1, from coordinate 180,283 downwards.
TTATTCTAGTCAATCGAAATGTTAAAATTTGTTGAGAAACATAAGATCCGAAAGGGCTATGTTTTCTGCAACAGGTTAAGTGTCACATTCAATTTCATGGGTGAGACTATATTTCATGGGGTTGCATGCAAATAAATAGGAAATATACTTTAATGGGCACAGAATTGGAGACTTTAAGGTGACAGATTAAAATCCCCAATTTGGTCCAATTGCTTAGAAAATAAAGCAGGATTGTTAGCCCTTAAGGGAGGGAAAAGTGAAAGATCTGGAGTGGCAATCAATATCCTCTCAACCTAGCCACGAATTTAGGGACCAACTATGGATTATTCAATGTTATTTATGCACTCTCAAAGGGTAATGAATAGGATTGCTCTTATTTGACACAATACAATTTTATATGTGTTTTAAATGATTTTATTTACTTCATAATCAATAAACTCATTGTAAAGGGGAATGATGTTTTCTTAAGTTTGAACTCTTCGCTATAAAACTTTGTTTAGTCTTTATAAGTTTACTTTTGAAGTTTAGAAATTAGTTAAGCTAACTTAGTTCTTTTAACTACATTTCATTTAGCGCACATTAAATTTACTTTAGATTTGTTTTTCTTACTTAAGTTGTATAGTTTAAATATTGTGTTTGACGTTGTAACCATAAGAATTTCCAATTCCCTGTGGGGTCGATACTTAGGACTCCATTAGAAACCTTTATTACTAAAGTGATACGTATACTTGCGTTATAATTATGATTTGGCGGCTTAAAAATTTTAAAAGATAAAACTGTTTATACAGATTTTATTATTACAGGGATTTAACTACATATTTACTACACGTGCTATTGTGTGTGTATTGTACTATTGAAAGATATTTACAATGCACCACAAAACTGCCGCATCAGTCCCACGGTTCCCTCAATGTGTTACAACTATTTTCTCTTGAATTTATTTAGTCTAAACAAATTATTAAGCTCATTTAAACTGGGAAGATCTCATTAGCAACCATTAGTTACCTCATCCAAGGACACCCATAAATTCAAAAGAATGTAGTATGTGTTTGTTGTTTATTTATTTTGAAAAATTTTATTTAATTTTGAAAATAGGTTCTGTAATTTTTAGTTTTGGTAATGTTTTGCAAGTAAAAGTAAATAAATTCAGGTAAGAAAATGCTGTAAAATAAATAAGTAAAATTTCATTTCATAAAAAATGAATGCGTACATGGGCCTCTGCTACCACTACATGGTTAGCACCATTGAACAAAATATATTTGCAGGAAATTTAAACAAAATCCAGGAAAGCAAATGGAAGCATCTAGTATAGAAATTTCAAAAAAACTAGTCGAAGCAAAACACATGTAAAAAGAAACATGTAGTTACATATATAAAACCAAAAATAAACTTAAGACATTACTAAAGATGGCAGCTCAGAGCTTAATTGTGTGTTTCCCGACCTTAAGTAAGAGTTACCAACAAAATAACTTATGGAGGGCAGTCCTAACCTCGATCCAAGTGATTAACCTTGGACCTTTATAAGTTTTCATTTGAATTTAATTTTCATGCATATAAAAGTTACTTATCATGCCAAAGAGAGTTTTAGTTTAAACCTTTTTGTAGAGTGGTGCAGTGCAAATGTTAATTACTTTGATCAAGCTAAGACTGTAGGCATCCAATACTCTACAAGCATCTTAAGAGTATTGGGGGCAGTCATCTTCTCAAAAGTTGGTGTCGGCACTACTATTACGGGGGGGGTCGTCCTGTGGAAGCTGTTGGTTGTCGGAATCAGAATCTCGTTGCCCGCTTCGGAGAGACATTTTAATATATATATATATATATATAATACTAGAAAAATATGAAATCAAACTAATCTCATATCTTTCAAAATTTAGGTGAAAGAGGGCTACACCTCAAACTATGTATCTTTCCCGAAAGATAAACACAAGACTTGAAGGTGCGACTCAATCAAGTAAACTAAGAAATGTATGACTTCCATTTAGTCTGCAAAACCATTTTATTTATAAGCCCACAAGTTCCCTTATTTAATATGAAAAATTAAATATAGTTTATATTATGTCGGGTTCTTGAAAGTTTCCTATAAAGGCAAGCTCTTATAATTAATTACATCTAAGATAACCTAAGTTACCTAAGAAAACTCTCAATAAAAATCATGGGATGTTGTCTCCAAAGAGGTCAAGGGAATAAGACTTTCCAAAGAGATCAGATAAGGAGGTGTGAAAGGGGAATGGTTCTAATTTGGAACATTTATTTTTGGAATCCAAAGGAAGAAGAACTAGGGGATGTCATAGATCCTAAGAAGAACCTCGGTGAGTTCCTAGGCTATCCTATGGTTTAGCTTCAATTTAGAGGAGAAATATTTAAAAGTTTCATCCTGTCAATTTTATTAATTTAGGCTTACATTCGTGTGAAATGATCATGCAAATATCCTGGAATATGTGAGGGTTTAGGTCATGACAAACGACGACCTCGAAATGCTAAAGCGAGTTAGGGCTTATAATGTATAGCAAAGCCATACAAAAGCCTAAAGGAAAATTGAGGATTTATGTCGCACTAGGCAGAAAACCTTGAAGTCCTATAGTGGTGTAGACATGTTTTACGGTTGAAGATGGTCGCGTTGCCCATAATGCTAACTCCAAGCTCCTTGTAGTGGCGAGTTTAACTTTTCTAATGTGTTAAGTCATGATGTCAAATCAAGTGTTTCCTAAGTTTATGATTATTTAAATATTATGGATAATGTTAACGTTAATTAGAGCGACACCGGTTAGGATCCTACTATTCCCTCATTCTGAAACCACTATTTTCTTTCGGATGCACTTAGTCCAAATGAATTTACTAAGTGCAATTTAATGAGTTTCATACTTACATTTAGACTGTGGGAAATCTTGTTAGCAACCGTAGGTTACTTCCTCCGAGGGATTCTCGAACATCCGATAAAGATGTTTTAATTTTGTTGCAATTTTTGTTTTTTTTTTGTGATTAAATTTTGAGTTATCTTATATTTTTACTATTGTGACGGTAAATTTTATCTTATTTTGATTTCTTAAATTTTTTTTGGTTTTAGTTTTGTGGCTATCCTAAAAGTTTCAGTTTTGACATGTAGTGTGACCTTGTTGTTAACATGCAAGTCTACAAGCAGGAAACAAGAGATACAAAAAGGTAAATAAAAGTAAATTGCAGTGTAGTAACTTAAAAGTGTACCCATCGATTCTTCTCGTTTCTCCACCTTTAAAGTTAGATTTGGCAATATGTATATAATTTTGCAAGAAATTCAAATTGTAGGAGTAGATAAAGGCATAGCTGCCAACCCCCAAGTTATGACTTTATTGAGTCTCAAAAGATCTTAGTGGGTGATTTTAGAACAAAATATAACAAGTTCAATTTTCCCTTCAAGATATTCAAGAGATTCTAAAGTGCTCGAAGCATGACCCTAAATCACTGAAGATTACATGAAATATTTCGTGTTCATTTTGAACTTATCAAATCGTTTTATTAATCATCCAATTTAAGCTAAGGTTATCCCATTGCTCAAGGAAACTTGTTGTTTTATTTATCCCGAGGTTAAGATACTCAATTAATCAGTTGATATGTCATTTAAGAGTTATATGGGTGGGTGCCCCTATGGCAAATTTAAGTAAGGGTTTTGGTTTCCAAAGTTGAAATCAGGCTTGTAGTGTAAATAGGTGTTAATCATCAATCATGTTATCTTCTAAGTCCAATTAAATGAGTTTAAATGTCAAGCCTAGGTCACTACCAAGCTCTGAACAATCATAGTAGAAGAAATGATAACTTAGTAGAATTTTAATTAAAATGACATACATTCTTATTGAAAGATCACATTGTCATCAATTATGGGTTTAAACTTAATAAAATATTATATTTCTAACTCGAACCCATCACTTGAGAATCATCTAATTTTGATTAACTTCCAAGTTATGATAATTAAGGAAATTGCAATTTTGTTCTTATTATAGAAAAGGTGGTAAGTCAGTTCCTACTTTTTAATCTCATTGTATTTCAATCATCCAAACATGTTCATTAGGATCAAAATTACCCATCTTCCCTTTAATTAATCCAAAATATTGATCGAGGCACCAAAACCTAAAGTTACTACTTTTCCTTCGGGCTCTCCACCTCATAACTCATTAATAAAATTTCAATTAACCTTGAGAATTTTTAGAGTGTCTTATCCGAGGGTCAATTAAAACATTAGAGGAGAATATGTGGATCTTCAAAATTTAATTTAATTTAATTTAATTTAAATAATTAGTTAAATTTAAAAAGCAGTATTTTCAAAGTTGATTTACTTGAATATTAAAACTAAAGTTTTTATTCATGAGCAAATTATTAGAGGTTCTCTTAGGTCAGGGAAACACTTAGGCAAAATTTCATAATTTTTTGAATTAAATCTTTAATTGAATTTTGTAATTATTATTGATTTTAATGATTTAATTTGAATGGTAAAGAAGTTTTATTCACAAAAATTATTTTTATATTTTTATTAAACCTCTATGAGCCCAGGGAACTCAGAGAAACAAATTTTGCATTTTTATAATTTTTAATTTATTTATTATAATTATTTTAATGAGAAAATAAGAAAAATTCATTTTAAGCTTTTAAAAATTTATTTTTAACTTAGAAAAATATCCTAATGAGTTCTAAGTGATCAGGAAACAATTAGACACATTTTTAAACATTTTATTATTTTTTGGGATTTTTAATTATTTTAAATTCAAAATAAAGCTAAAAAATTAAGTATTTTCTTAAAAATAAATTTTATTTCTATTAAGTGCCCCTGATCACAAGGAACTAAGAAAAACTCTTTTCATAATTTTTCCAAATGTATTTAGTTTAATATAATTTTTTTTCTTACAAAAATACAAGGTTTCTTATAAAACCAACTTTAATGCTTAGACTTAGTCAAATAATTTTTAAATTTTACAATGGGTAAACTCGATTTTTATACACATTGTGGAATTAATTTTGTCAAATTTTTATTAGTATTTAATTTACACAAGATAAAGTAAGATATATACTTTTAATTAAATATAGAAATGTACAAGATAATTCAAATCCTCATGACATTTTTCCTAAGCTTCTCTGACCGTAGTAAACCTAGTAAAATTATTTTCATAAATTTCTAAGTGGTATTTTAATTTATATAATAAAAATAAGTCAAAATAGCCATCCTAGCTTGAAAATTAAGATTAGAAACATAGAGATGTCTTTTGACCTTGGAAAAATCAGAGAACATCCCATCTGTCATAAGGAATGAATCTCAAAAGTTTCAAGCCATGGTGAGTAATGCTTGAACATAATGAATTAAAATACTCCATAAAGTGTTTGATTCATTAAAAATCGGAGAGTTAATAAATAATTTTTAATTTTAGTCCACATTATTCTCCTACTCTTACTAAGCAAGAGGGTATTTTTATTTTATTTTTATAATTTTTCTAGAGAAAGATAGGTATTTTTAATGTTCTGGTATTTAAATAAATAAAAGAAATCCATATTTTTGTATTTAAACGTGCGGCGCCACCTCAAACTACAGCGGCTCTGAAAAGCCACATGGTTCTCCACCATTTAATGTTGTCAGACACCTCAGCGCCTCGTCAGCCCGTGGTTCACATATCATCTCTTCTTCCAGCTCCATCATGACTGTCCATTGAATAAACTCGCGATTAGATGACATCTGTTCATTGTCCTTAAATGAGCTAACCCGAGAACCGTTCACACTAAAACCTTAAGATCTTTGTCTGGACTCAACCAAATCACATGGTGTTTGTTCATAAACCGTCATCTACTCAAGAAGACCATATATATATGGTTTATACGGTATGAAATGTACTAAATATGTATGGAAAATCAATTTAAGCTCGGTTTAGGGATGAGGCTCAATACGGCTGTCTGAGAGGGGAGGCCTCAAACAGATAGTTTTAGTAGCTTTGATTAGGTCTAACGAACCTCAAGAAGAACTCCTAGGCCCTGGTGAATTGTCTAGATATGATTTTGATCAAGGCCATTTTTAGTTGTTGGTATAGAGCTAGGTTAGAGGCTCTTTAGAATAGGGTTTTTGTAGGGAATGAACTCCTCTCACTTTGGTGATGGTGTGGGCACAACTAATTGAACTTTTGTGGACTGTGGAGGTGTGGGGTCCTGGTTTGAGCAGAAATTTTTAACTAAAAATTGAGCTCTCACTGTGGGAACCAGAGGGGAAAAATAATGGGATTGAGTTGAGGAGTTTTTGGAGAGTCCCTGGAAGCAATTGGACAGAGTTTCACCAAGGATTTTCCTAACTCTCTCCCATGGTCGTGGAGGGGTTAGTTTAAATAGAGGAGGTTATGGTGGCTCTCAGGCCAAGCAAAGGTGGCCAGGGTGCTGCCAAGGTGGAGGGAAGAAAGGCCCTAACAGCCAATCAAGATTAGCCAGCTTAGGTGAGTTCAATTTTAGGTTTTTGCCAACTTGAGATCCTTTGGGGTAACTATTTCCAATGGCTAAATTGGTGGCTGGCCAAGGTCTGGTCACCTCTGAGCTCAGGGAGGTCAGGGGGTGCTTTGGTCACTTGAGCATGGTCTAATCAATTTTGGTGCATGGGTTCAATTTAGGTTGAATTTTCTTGAAGTTGCGTTTAGGTTAGTCTAGCCATGACATTGAGCCCAATTGATTGATAAATTTTGTGTGGATGATTTTCATAAAGAGATCAGAAAATATTTGGAGTGATTTGAATTTATTTAGAGGTTCAATTTGAAGGAATTTGGAAATTTGATCAATTTGGTGATGTTGGGTTAGGCTTGGGTTTAAGTTGGGCTACAGTTGTGTTAAGTCCAAATTGAGAGTTTAAAATGGTCTAGGGGAATGTCATGAAAAGTTCTCAACATTAATTGGGTTCCAATTTTGGGGTTTGTTCATTCAATTTAGGGACATTTGGAGACATGGCAATATTGGGGTAAAATTAGGGGTTTTGATCCAAGTTGGTTTTGAGTAAAATTGAGGCTTGAATAAGATCAACTAAAGGCTCAATTTGGTGTGTGGATATGTTTCAAAGAATTTATGATGCATAATTGGGGCAACTGGAAAGATTTGGGGGTTCAATTGAGTCAGATTTTGGTTTTAAGCCAAATTAGGGCTTTTTGATTTAGATTGAATTTGGACTCAAATGTGGGTCAATTGGGCCTGAATCTGGTTTGAATTGATTTTGATCAAGATGAATTTGAATTTAGAATTGAAATTGGGGGGAATTGGGGTCAAATTGAAGGACATTTAGGATGAACTAGGGGAAATTGTGCCTTTAAGGACAATTTGGGCTTTTAGTCAAAGTTGGTCAAATCAATCAAATTGGGTTCAATTGAAGGTTCTAAGTTGGTTTTGGAGACATTTGAAATTATTTTGATGGCATTGGTAAAGTTTGGGCCACCAAGGGTATTTTTGTAATTTTGGCCAATTTGGGGGTATTTAGATATTTTTGGCAAATTTGGGAAGTTGTGGGCAATTTGGATGATTTCAAATGTCTTGAGATGATTTTTGAACAAATTTGGGTATTTTGGATTAAATTAGGAATTTTAGTCAAATTTGGGGTTTGGGGGTGTTTTGGTAAATTGGGTAGATTTTGGGGGCAAAAGGCTAAGTTTGGTATTTTGGTGAAATTAAGGTGCCAACTACCCTATTTGAGCTTGGGTCCTTCATGTACTGGTCTTAGCTAGAACCTAGCCTGGGGCTAGTGGGTCTAAGGGATCATCTACATTAGTCTCTCAAAAGATCAAGGGATGAAAGTCAACAAGTTTTGGTTTAGGGTTGTGAGTGAATGTGAGTGAGAGTGAGTGTAAGTGTGTGAACTAGCTCCAGAACAACACCCAAGGTCAACCCTAAGGCCAAGCAGTCCTATGGGGACTCGACTTGATATAGGCCCCACCTACTAAGTGCTAGAGGTCAGGACTAATATATGGAACTTCAAGTTGAGAGAAGAGTTTAGAATTTTTAATGGTGAGGGTCCCTTTATAGTCGTCTAGGAATAGTCAACAAGAAATTTCTATTGCTATACCTTAGGCTACTAAGAAGGAAACTAGACCACAACCAAAAGTGAGGTCAAGAGTTAGTGAATAGTATCATTGATCCTTATCCACTCCTTTCATTAAAGGTCCTTAAGGTAGGAGATACTATTCTAAATCCCAAATTATATCCCTCATTTTAGCACACAATAACATTATCGTCATTTCCCAAGCCACCTAGACCTCAAACTTATAAAAGCTCGATGATCCATAAGTGGCAAAAATAAATATCCCTAATTTCTCACAATGATTTAAATAACTTAGAGAAAACTCAAATCCTTGAGCATTGGTTCAAATAATAAAGGATCAGTAGTGTAGAGTATTTTTACTGATTTAGGTGAATTATCAGGTCTCAAGGCATACCTTGGTGTGTCCCTAAAACTTTTAATGGATAATTTTCTTAACAAAGTGTAATAAGTTCACTTGTCCTTCATAATATCCAAAAGATTATAAAAGTGTTCAGAGCATAACCTTAGACAGCTTTCCTAACCCCTTGAATTGTTTCGAATTTATTTGAACTTATTATATTGTTCAATTAATTATCCAAAGCTCAATTAGGTTTCAATGAATTAGTCTACCTTGTGCTCAGTGAACTTCAGTATTTCAATTATCCCAAGAGTGGGGTGCTCAGACATTCACTTAATATTTTTGTTAAGAGTTATGTGAGTGGATGCCCTCAAGGCCAACTCAAATCATTAAGGATCTTGTACCCACAATTGAATTCAGGCTTGTAGTGTTTAGAAGTGTTCAATAATCATTCATGTTTTTCATTTCTAGACCTCCATAAACCAGTTTAAATATCAAGCCTAGCTCACTACTAAACCCTTAGATCTAATCCTTAGGGTAAATTTGAGATAATCAAAATGTTGGATTAGAAGTACTTAATTCTTATGAAAAGATCATGCTTATCATCTAATCACTAATTAAGGGCTTCAAATAAGTGAATTATTATCTTCTTAACTTNTATTATAATTATTTTAATGCACAAATCTCATTTTACTTGAAAAATATACTTTAGTGATCAAATCAATTCAAATGGGTTTCAAATTTTTACAAAGAGCTAAAATGAACAGTTTTTATAGTATAGAATTATTTTTTTTACTTTTTGAATTATATTATATTTATTTTAATTTTTATGATTTAAAATGACTTAATTAGCTATAGTAATGTACATAATTTTTTAAACTTAGGTTATATTTTTCCTAGAGTCTTCTAACAACAGGGAACCTATCAAAATAAGTCTCATATTTTTCTGACTTATATTTTAATTTATATAATTTTTTTAGGCAAAAATAGACAACTAGGCTTGAAAATTAGGGTTTCATGGTGAAAGATGTTCTCTAACTTCGGAAAAATTAGAGAGCATTCCTACTGGTACATGGAACAAACTCCCAATATTTCAAGCCATGGTGATTCTTATTTACTTAATTGAAATTAAAACAAGCCAATGTGTATTTAATTAATTAAAAATAAAATACATGCCAAATAATTTTTATTTTTAATCCATAATATTTTCCTTTATTCACTGAGTAAGTGAGTAATTTTATTTTTTTAAGATTTTTTTACACCAAGTTATGAAATTCTAAAGTTTTTGAATTAATTTAAAAAACACCCTATTATTCATCCTTAGTAGCTCTAAAAGCACACATGGCGCACTACCATTTCATGTCACCTTCCGCATTAGCTACCATGTGGCCAGTGCTTTATGAACCGATTGTCCATTCGACACTTCCTCTGCCATTCAATCAATAAACGTGTGAATGGACAATATCCGTTCATCATCCCCAAGCATTCTAAATTGAGAACCGTCCATCCTAAAATCTTAATATCTCATTCAATACTCAACCAAATCACATGTGGTTCATTCGTAAAACTTCATCTAGTCAAGGAGAACCTATCTATATGGTTACATGCGTATGAAATACAAGTTCACTTCACAATTTATGAAACTAAGAGAAAAATTAGGGATATTGGATTATACCTTAGTGCAAGAGGTGAGGCCTCAATTGGGTGCTCATGGAACCTTCCTTGTGGTCCAACAAACTGCCTCAAAGTGTTAGTTTTCTCTGGTAAAGAGTCTAAGTTGAAGTTCAATCAACGGGTTGTGCGGCCTTCGTCTTGGAGTGGGTTAGAGAGCTCAACAAAGAGGGGTTTTGATGGAGAACTTCTTCATTTGGTCTAAGGAAGCTTTTTGATGATTTAATTTAAGTTTTGGTGGATTTTAATGGAGTGAGAAAACCCCTTGGATTTTGAGCCCAAAATCAGGGTTTGACAATGGGTTTGAGTGGTTGAAAATGTCAGGGTTGAACTCAGGGAAGCTTGGAGAGGCCTGGAAGCAAATTGACAGAGTTTCCCCAAGGATTTGATTGATCTCTCCTATTATCCATGAGAGGGGTCCTATTTATAGAGGAGCCATGGCTGCCACCAGGGCAAGCCAGAGGGATAAAGAGGATGCTTAGGTGGAGGGATAAAGGATGCAAGTGACCAATGGGGTTGAACAATCATAGAAAGTCTCAATTTTAAGTTTGATCCATTTAGTACCTCACAACCATGGTGTTTTTTGGCCACTAGGCCAGTCAGCCAGGGCTGAGGTGGTGGCTAGCTAGGTCAGGGGAGCCAGAATGTTTAATTGTTATACTTTGGGGGCTTGGGAAGGTTGGTGGGAAGAATCTCCTTGGTATAGTCAAATTTTGGAAGAAATCCCTAATTTTAAGGGACCCTTAGTCCATGGCACTGTTAGAGTGGGCTAGTTGGATCTAGGATGGTCCTTAAGGTCCAACTTATGGTTGTGGTGGTAAGGTTTGGGCTAGATCAAATGGTTAAGGTGAGTATAAGGCAAGAGTTCGAAACTTGGGGTTGGTTTTGGCTAGAGCTTGAATCTAGGTCAATTGATTAGCCAATTTGATGTAGAAGATTGTCATGAAGTATTTGGGCATCAATTGGGTTGAGGACTGAAGAGCCATGGAGTTCAATTTGGAGGAATTTAAAGTTTGGGGAGAAATTGGGAATTTTGAATTAAATTTGGGCTAGGCTTGAGTTTGAATCTAGACCAATTGAAGGCTCAAATTGATCTAGGGGAATGTTATGAAGAGTTTAGAATCCAAAATTGGAGAGATCGGATTGTTCATGAGGTTCAATTTGATGGGATATAGGGACATAGTCAAATTGAGGATTTTTAAATTGGCCTTGGAATTTAAGTTTGAAATTGGGTTCAATTGGGCTCGAATTTGATTTCAATTTGCCTTAGACATGGTGAAATTTGATTTAGATTTGAAATTGGGGAACTTTGAAGTCAATTTAGTGGAAATTGGGGGTGATTTGGAGACTTTAAGCCTTTAGGGAAAAAATTAGGATTTTGGTCAAATTGGGCCCAATGAATGGACAAAATTTGTTTTAGGATTGCCTAGGATGATTTAGAAGGTTTTGAGAATTTCTGGTCATGAGGGGCATTTTTGTAATTTTAGCAAAGATAGGGTTATATAGGGAATTTTAGAAATTTTGGGGTATTTAGGGTAATTTAGGTGATTTTAAATAGTTCGGAATTATTTTTCTTACAAATTCGGGTTATTTGGGTAATTTTCAAAAATTTAGAGTTCTAGGGGCAATTTGGTAATTTTAGGAAAGTTTGGAGGCAAAAGGCCAAAATTAGGAAATTGGGTAAAATGGGATCAATTGAAGATGTTATTCATAAAATTACCCTTATGGTGCCATGAGACAAAGGGAGCTCCCATTTTGGATCCTCCATGTGTTGTTCTTAGCCAACCCCAAGCCTAGAGCAAAGGTTTTGGGGGACCATCCACATGAGTTTCAAAGACCACACCACCCAGGACTGACCCTAACGCCAAACAATCCTATGGAGACTCTTTTTGAGCTCCCCCATGTTAGCTCCACCTACTAAGTGCTAGAGGTTAGAACCAACATGTGGAATTTCAAGAGAACAAAGAAGCATTTGGAATTTCTAATGGTGAGGGTTCCTTTAATATTCCTCTAGGAATAGCCAACAGGAAAATCCTATGGCTAGATCCTAGGCTTCTAAAGAAGTAAGACTAGACCTCAACAAAAGGAGAGGTCAATAATTTATTAAAGGTCTCTCTCCTCATAAGTAGGGTTTAAGTCTCTATCCATTCACCTTAATTACACTACCATTCATTGGATCTCTAATATCAATTGTACCAAAAGGATACACTTTAACTACAGTAAATGGCCATGACCACCTGAACTTAGGTTTTCAAAGAAATAATTTCAATTGTGTATTATATAGTAAAAGCACCTATCCAGGCTAAAATCATTCCTAAGAATCTTTTGATAATTACACTTTTTCATTTTCTCTTTATAAATCTTAGCATTTTCATTAGATTATTGTCTAATTTTCTTGATTTAGTTGAACTAAAATAATCTTTGCTCACTAGCATCTTTCATGTTATAATTAAATTTCTTAATAGCATAATAAGCTTTATGTTCTAAATCTGCTGGTAAGTGAAAAGTTTTGCTAAAGATGAGCCTATATGGAGACATTCTTATATGTGTTTTACAAGCATTTTTATAAGCTCATAATACATCATCTAATCTCAAAGGAAAATCTTTCTTACGAGGAATGACAATTTTTTTCTAAAACCCTTTTAGTTTCTTATTAGGTTCTTCTACCAAACCACTCATTTGTGAATGATATGTTGTGGCGATCTTAAGCTTAATTCCAAACTTAGTAACTAATATTTCAAATTTTCTATTCCTAAAGTGGCTCCCCTTATCACTAATGATCACTCTAAGCAAATCATATCTAATAAAAATATTTTTCTTTAAGAATTTTGCTAAACTTTGAGCATTACAATTTGGAAGAGCAACTGCCTAAGTTTATTTGAAACATAATCCATGACTATCATATAAATTTTTAACGATGGCATAAAGATACCCACAGAGTCTAAGCCCTAAGCATCAAAAATCTCAATCACAAAAGTAAAATTTTGGGTCATTTCATNTTTATGATGCATAATTGGGGCAACTAGAAAGATTTGGGGGTTCAATTGAGTCAGATTTTGGTTTTAAGCTAAATTGGGCCTTTTTGATTTGGGTTAAAATTGGACTCAAATGTGGGTCAATTGGGCCTGAATCTGGTTTGAATTGAGTTTGATCATGATGAATTTGAATTTGGAATTGAAATAGGGGGGAATTGAGGTCAAATTGATGGACATTTAGGGTGAACTTGGGGAAATTGGGCCTTTAAGGGCAATTTGGGCTTTTTGTCAAAGTTGGTCAAATTAATCAAATTGGGTTCAATTGAAGGATCCAAGTTGGATTTGGAGACATTTGATATGATTTTGAGGGCTTTGGTAAAGTTTGGGCCACTGAGGGTAATTTTGTAATTTTGGCCAATTTGGGGGTATTTAGGTATTTTTGCCAAATTTGGGAAGTTATGGGCAATTTGGATGATTTCAAATGGCTTGAGATGATTTTTGAACAAATTTGGGTATTTTGGATGAAATTAGGAATTTTAGTCAAATTTGGGGTTTGGGGGTGTTTCAGTAAATTGATTAGATTTTGGGGGCAAAAAGCTAAGTTTGGTATTTTGGTGAAATTGAGGTGCCAACCACCCTATTTGAGCTATGGACCAATGGAATCCTTTATTTTGGGTCCTTCATGTACTGGTCTTAGCTAGACCCTAGCCTAGGGCTAGTGGGTCTAGGGGACCATCTACATGAGTCTCCAAAAAGATCAAGGAATCAAAGTCAACAAGTTTGGGTTTAGGGTTGTGACTGAATGTGAGTGAGAGTGAGTGTAAGTGAGTGAACTAGCTCTAGACCAATACCCAGGTTCAACCCTAAGGCCAAGCAGTCCTATGGGGACTCACCTTGAGCTCTCTCATATAGGCCCCACCTACTAAGTGCTAGAGGTAAGGACCAATATGTGAAACTTCAAGTTGAGAGAAGAGTTTAGAATTTTTAATGGTGAAGGTCCCTTTCTAGTCCTCTAGGAATAGTCAACAAGAAATTCCTATTGCTAGACCTTAGGCTACTAAGGAGGAAACTAGACCTCAACCAAAAGTGAGGTCAAGAGTCAGTGATTAGTATCATCGATCCTTATCCACTCCTTTCATTAAAGGTCCTTAAGGTAGGCGATACTATTCTAAATCGCAAATTGTATCCCTCGTTATAGCACACATTAACATTATCATCATTTCCCAAGCCACCTAGACCTCAAACTTACGAAAGCTCGATTATCCATATGTGGAAAAAATAAGTATCCCTAATTTCTCACAATGATTTAAATAACTTAGAGAAAACTCCAATCCTTGAGCATTGGTTCAATTAATAAAGGATAAGTAGTGTAGAGTATTTTTACTGTTTAGGTGAATTATCAGGTCTCGAGGAATACCTTGGTGTGTCCCTAAAACTTTTAATGGATGATTTTCTTAACAAAGTGTAATAAGTTCACTTGTCCTTCAAAATATCCAAAAGATTATGAAAGTGTTCAGGGCATAACCTTAAACATCTTTCCTAACCCCTTGAATTGTTTCGAGTTTATTTGAACTTATTCTATTGCTCAATTAATCATCCAAAGCTCAATTAGGTTTCAATGAATTAGTCTACCTTGTGATCAGTGAACTTCAGTATTTCAATTATCCCAAGAGTGGGGTGCTCAGACATTCACTTAATATTTTTGTTAAGAGTTATGTGAGTGGATGCCCTCAAGGCCAACTCAAATCATTAAGGATCTTGTACCCACAATTGAAGTCAGGCTTGTAGTGTTTATAAGTGAACATTAATCATTCATGTCTTTCATTTCTAAACCTCCTTAAACAAGTTTAAATATCAAGCCTAGCTCACAACTAAACCCTAGATCTAATCCTAAGGGTAAATTTGAGATAATCAAAATGTTGGATTAGAAGTACTTAATTCTTATGAAAAGATCATGCTTATCATCTAATCACTAATTAAGGGCTTCAAATAAGTGAATTATTATCTTCTTAGTTTAAGCCCACTACCTTAGAATCATCCGATTAAGTTATCTTCCAAACCTCAATAATTTATAAAATATAATTTTACCTCTATTGCGAAAAGGTGACAAGTTGGTTTCCACCTCTTAACTCATTATGTTTTAAACATCCAAAAGAGTTTGTTATGATCAATATTACCCATCTTCTATTTGACTTAACCAANCCTTAGAATCATCCAATTAAGTTATCTTCCAAACCTCAATAATTTATAAAATTATAATTTTACCTATATTGCAAAAAGGTGACAAATTGGTTTCTACCTCTTAACTCATTATGTTTTAAACATCCAAAAGAGTTTAATATGATCAATATTACCCATCTTCCCTTTGACTTAACCTAAAATTTAATTAAGGCATTAAAAATCCAAAATTACCACTTTTCCTTTAGAGCTCTCTACTTAATAACTTATTTGACACAACTTAAATGACTTTAAAATATTTATGGTGCCCCACTCATGAGTGAATTAAGATATTAGAGGAGAAATTATGATTTTTTTTTATTTAATTTTTANAATCCAAAATTACCACTTTTCCTTTAGAGCTCTCTACTTCATAACTCATTAGACACAACTTAAATGACTTTAGGATATTTATGGTGCCCCACTCAGAACTCAATTAAGATATCAGAGGAGAAATTATGATTTTTCTAATTTTTATTTAATTTTTATAATTATTTTAGATCAAAACTAACATTTTCAATAGTAATTTATTTAACTAATCAAAGTAAAGTTTTTGTTCATGGGAAAATTATTAGAGGGTCCCTTAGATTAGAGGACCACTTGGACAAAATTTCATTATTTTTTAAAATATATTTATATTATTATAATTAATTATTTATTTTTAATGATTAATAAAATAGAAAATATAATTTAATTTCAACAATTAATTTTTATATTTTTGTTAAATCTTTCTAGGTCTAGAGAATATAGAATAACAAACTTTTCATTTTGGTAATTTTTATTTTATTTATTATGGTTATGGAAAATTAAGAAAATAAATTTTTAGCATTTAAAAATACATAGCTAAATTAGAAAAATTAGAAAAAATATTTTGAAGGGTCTTAAGTGATCAGGGAACAATACGAAACATTTTTAGGAATTTTCATTTTTTTTTCAATTTTTAATGCTTTTTTATTTAAAAAGTAGCTAAGAAAATGAACTATTTATATTAAAATAAATTTTATTTTTTTCGGGTGCCCCTAATCATAAGGAACTCAGAAATCAGTTTTCAAAATTTTCATATATATAGTTTATTTATTATAATTATTTTAATGCACAAATCCCATTTTACTTGAAATATATACTTTAGTGATCAAATCATTTCAAATGGGTTTCAAATTTTTACAGAGAGCTAAAATAAATAGTTTTTATAGTATATAATTATTTTTTGTACTTTTTGAATTATATTATATTTATTTTAGTTTTTATGATTTAAAATGTCTTAATTAGCTATAGTAATGTACATAATTTTTTAAACTTAGGTTATATTTTTCCTAGAGTCTTCTAACCATAGGAAACCTACCAAAATAAGTCCCATATTTTTCTGACTTATATTGCAATTTATATATTTTTTTAAGCAAAAATAGACAACTAGGCTTGAAAATTAGGGTTTCATGGTGAAAGATGTTCTCTAACTTTGGAAAAATTAGAGAGCATCCCTACTAGTACGTGGAACAAACTCCCAATATTTCAAGCCATGGTGATTATTATTTATTTAATTAAAATTAAAACAAGTCAGAGTGTATTTAATTAATTAAAAATAAAATACATGCCAAATAATTTTTATTTTTAATCCATATATTTTCCTCTATTCACTGAGTAAGTGGGTAATTTTATTTTTTTGTAAATTTTTTTTACACCAAGTTATGAATTTTTAAAGTCTGAATTAATTATAAAAAAATACCCTATTTATGTACTTATCCACACGACATCTGACTCATCCTCAAGAGCTCTGAAAGCACACATGGTGCACTACCATTTCATGTCGCCTTCCGCGTCAGATACCATGTGGCCAGTGCTTTATGAACCGATCTTCCATTTGACACTTCCTCTGCCATTCGATCAATAAACGTTTGAATGGACAATATTCGTTCATCATCCCCAAGCATTCTAAATTGAGAACCGTCAATCCTAAAATCCTAAGATCTCGTTTGATACTTAACCAAATACATGGGGTTCGTTCGTACAACTTCATCTAGTCAAGGCGAACCTATCTATATGGTTATGTGTGTATGAAATACAAGTTCACTTCACAATTGATGAAATTAAGAGAAAAATTAGGGATATTGGATTATATCTTAGTTCAAGAGGTGAGGCCTCGATTGGGTGCTAGTGGAAGCTTCCTTGTGGTCCAACAAATTGCCTCAAAGTGTTAGTTTTCTCTAGTATAGAGTCTAAGTAGAAGTTCAATTAACAGGTGGTGCGTCCTTCGTCTAGGAGTGGGTTAGAGAGCTCAATAGAGAGGGGTTTTGATGGAGAACTTCTTCATTTGGCTAAAGAAGCTTTTTGATGGTTTAATTTGAGCTTTGGTGGAGTTTAATGGAGTGAGAAAACCCCTTGGATTTTGACAATGGGTTTGAGTGGTTGAAAATGCCAGGGTTGAACTCAGGGAAGCATGGAGAGGCCTGGAAGCAAATTGGTAGAGTTTCTCCAAGAATTTGATTGATCTCTCCTATTGGCCATGAGAGCGGTCATATTTATAGAGGGAGCCATGGTTGCCACCAAGGCAAGCCAGAGGGATAGATAGGATGCTTAGGTGGAGAGATAAAGGATGCAAGTGACCAATGGGGTTGAGCCATCTCAGAAAGTCTCAATTTTGGATTTGATCCATTTAGGACCTCTCAGCCATGGTGTTTTTTGGCCACTAGGTCAGCCGGCCAGGGCTGAGGTGGTGGCTAGCTGGGTCAGGGGAGCCAAAATGTTTAATTGTGATGCTTTGTGGCCTTGGGAAGGTTGGTAGGAAGAATCCCCTTGATATAGTCAAATTTTGGAAGAAATCCCTAATTTTAAGGGACCCTTAGTCCATGGCACCGTTAGAGTGGGCTAGCTAAATGTAGGATGGTCCTTAGGGTCCAACTTGTGGATGTAGTGGCAATATTTGGCCAAGATCAAATGGTTCAAGGTGAGTATAAGGCTAGAGTTCAAAACTTGGGGTTGGTTTTGGATAGAGCTTGGATCTAGGTCATTTGATTAACTAATTTGATGTAGAAGATTGTCATGAAGTATTTGCTCATCAATTGG
Organism: Phalaenopsis hybrid cultivar; assembly: GCA_002079205.1. Classification (NCBI taxonomy): domain Eukaryota; kingdom Viridiplantae; phylum Streptophyta; class Magnoliopsida; order Asparagales; family Orchidaceae; genus Phalaenopsis; species Phalaenopsis hybrid cultivar. The sequence continues at coordinate 162,006 of JXCR01088122.1, read as the reverse complement.
GTTGAAGACTGAAGGGCCATGGAGTTCAATTTGGAGGAATTTAAAGTTTGGGGAGAAATAAAGAATTTTGAGTTAAATTTGGGCTAGTCTTGAGTTTGAATCTAGACTAATTGAGGGTTCAAATTGATCTATGGAAATGTTATTAAGAGATTAGAATCCAAAATTGGAGAGATCAGATTGTTCATGAGGTTCAATGTGATGAGATTTAGGGAAATAGTCAAATTAGGGATTTTTAAATTGGCCTTAGAATTTGTGTTTGAAATTGGGTTCAATTGGGCTCGAATTTGATTTCAATTTGCCTTAGACATGGTGAAATTTGATTTGGATTTGAAATTGGGGAACTTTGAAGTCAATTGAGTGGAAATTTGGGGTGATTTGGAGACTTTAAGCCTTTAGGGGAAAAATTGGGATTTTGGTCAAACGGGCCCAATGCATAGACAAAATTTGTTTTAGGATTGCCTAGGATGATTTAAAAGATTTTGAGACTTTCTGGTCATGAGGAGCGTTTTGGTAATTTTAGCAAAGTTAGGGTTATATAAGGAATTTTAGAAATTTTTGGGTATTTTGGGCAATTTCGGTGATTTTAAATAGTTTGGGATGATTTTTTAACAAAATCGGGTAATTTGGGTAATTTTTGAAAATTTAGAGTTCTAGGGGCAATTTGGTAATTTTAGGAAAGTTTGGAGGCAAAAGGCCAAAATTAGGAATTTGGGTAGAATGGGATCAATTGAAGATGCTATTCATAAAATTACCCTTATGGTGCCATGAGAACAAGGGAGCTCTCATTTTGGATCCTCCATGTGCTGTTCTTAGCCAAACCCTAGCCCAGGGCAAAGGTTTTGAGGGACCATCCACATGAGTTTCCAAGATCACACCACCTAGGACTAACCTTAAGGGCAAACAATCCTATGGAGACTCTTCTTGAGCTCCCCCATGTTAGCTCCATCTACTAAGTGCTAGAGGTTAGAACCAACATGTGAAACTTTAAGAGAACAAAGAAGAATTTGAAATTTCTAATGATGAGGGTTCCCTTAATAGTCCTATAGGAATAGTCAACAGAAAAATCCTATGGCTAGATCGTAGGCTTCTAAATAAGAAAGATTAGACCTCAACAAAAGAAGAGGTCAACAATTTATTAAAGGTCTCTCTCCTCATATATAGGGTTTAAGTCTCTATCAATTGACCTTAATTACACTACCATTTTTTGGATCTTTAATATCAATTTCACCAAAAGGATACACTTTAACTACAGTAAATGGCAACGAGAACTTAGGCTTTCATTGAAATAATTTCAATTGTGTATTATATAGTAAAAGCACCTATCTAGGCTCAAAATCTTTCCTAAGAATCTTTTGATCATGACACTTTTTCATTTTCTATTTATGACACTTTTTCATTTTTTTCTATAAATCTTAGCATTTTCATTAGATTATTATCTAATTTTCTTGATTTCATTGAACTAAAATAATTTTTCTCACTAGCATCTTTCATGTTATAATTAAATTTCTTAATAGCATAATAAACTTTATGTTCTAAATCTACTCGTAAGTGAAAAGTTTTGCTAAAGATGAGCCTATATGGAGACATTCCTATATGTTCTTTTTAAACATTTTTATAAGCTCATAATACATCATCTAATCTAAAAGACCAATCTTTCTTACCAGGATTGTCAATTTTTTTTTCTAAAATCATTTTAATTTCATATTAGGTTCTTCTACCAAACCACTCATTATGAATGATATGTTGTGGCGATCTTAAGCTTACTTCCAAACTTAGTTACTAATATTTGAAATTTTCTATTCCTAAAGTGGCTCCCCTTATCACTAATGATCACTCTAAGCAAATCATATCTAATAAAAATATTTTTCTTTAAGAATTTTGCTAAACTTTGAGCATTACAATTTGGAAGAGCAACAACCTAAGTTTATTTTGAAACATAATCCACGACTATCATATTATATAAATTTCCTAACAATGGCATAAAGATACCCACAGAGTCTAAGCCCTAAACATCAAAAATCTCAATCTCTAAAGTAAAATTTGGGCCATTTCATCACACTTAGAAATATTGCCTACTCTCTGACATCTATCATAATAAATAGATTATAAATAATTTGTATCTGCCCCAAATAGACTGTTAAGGGAATCAAAATACCCCTAGCGATTGAAATATCCAGGTGACCAAAAATGTCGGGCGATCGAAAAACCTTTCACTGATATTTTATCTTTTTTCGCAGCTATTGTCAGACTACATGGTTATAGAAACCCTAGCAGAGCAATTCCAGCTGCCCACGTGAATATATATATATATATATATATATATATATATATATATATATATATATATATATATATATATTCAAATCTCTAAATATATTAGGTCAACAAAATTCATTTTGCAAAATCTTAAAAGCAATCCTATCAACTCCAAAATATCCCCCAAATTCAAAGTCTTGACATTTCTTAATAAACTCTAGGGTTCTTCTATAGATACACATCTCCTTATCACCTGATCCTTACATTTTCTATAAAGATATAGGTCAACACAACGCAAACACATAACACATAGATGTTCTCGTAATTATGAATTCCATACTTTAGAAGGTCTACACATCTTCATCACTTTAATCATCTTGAATATTTCCCAAGGATTGATAGTGTATATATAAGTTATAAAAAGGTCAGTGAGGAAATTTGTATGTTGAATCTTCTTCAACCCAAGCATTTTTCTTAAATGTATGCTCGATACCTTTTTCTATGCACCCGGTATGTTTGAATTGTTCCTTCATCCTCCAATCTAAATGATCAATTATATCAGAGATGTTTCCAATTAAATTCATAATATTTTGAACCTCTTTCTCCAACTTCTTAATCCTTTTTAGAATATCATGTGAACTATAAGGAATGCGTAGCTGGATAGGAGATGAATTTTGAGATGATTGATCCATAATAATGTTCCTATTATTTTCCCCCTCATTTCCTATATAATTATAACAAATCTTTGGGCTCATGGGTTTCCAAGGGAGAATCACTTTTTCCTAATTTTCATAAGGTACTTGTGACTGACTACATAGTACGAATATGGTAGAAGGATGTCCCAGCATGTAAGTCGATCTGTTTATAATCAAACCAAAAACAGATTTTACAATTAAAGCACCCACATCTATAGGTCTTCCAATTTGAATACAATAATTCAAGATAGCACTTTCCCTGGTCACTTTATTGATTTTTATAGTGGGAAGAAATTTTGCTGAAATAAAGAAATGTCATGTCTTCGATGCATGATTTAATAATAATGAAGAAAAACTTACATGTTCATTATCTCTTATCTCCCAAGTTGCATCTTCATCAGTAAGAAATCGATAGACTTCATTCATGTTATCTCTTGTAGGGACAAAATTAGAATAATGACAAATCAAGATGCTTTCAATCATAAACAAAACATTTATTCTTGAAGGAGTAAACGGTACCCACCTGCCTCAAACATAAATGCTTCCCTGGTTAATTTTGTGAAGATTAGCATAAAACTCTTTTATCACAGGAACGACTATTGCAACATGGTATGACATAGCACTTCCCAGCGTCTTTGCACAATATTCTCCTCCACTTGAGTACTTGGTCTGTTGAATCCTTGATTTACAAATCAACTTTCTTTGATTAATTTCTTTTTCACAAGAACCTTGTCATATAATTTTAGCGCGTTGAAACTGATGAACTTTCTTCTATTGAAAACTCCATATTTAGAAGTTTCTCTAGAGTTGGAAGCCATTAGATTCAAAAATGGTGAGTTTTATTTTATTTTACTGACCTAAATAACTACAAAATACAAATTTAGGGAGTTGCTAGGAAGATAATCCATCCAAAATCATCCAAAATTGCCTTTAGAATCTTCCAAACCCATCTCGGTAATTGTGGCGCCTCTGGCACCTAATTCTGACGTGTCTAGTGCTAGCTCTCTATAATATGGTGCCTCAGGAACCAGTTCAGATTTTTGCATCATTTTGCTTATGATTGAAATAAATCTCAAATCTTCCATATAATTCAGTAATTAAAGATGTTTTAATGTACTTATTAATATGTAAGACTCCCAAGTACACAGAATTCATAAAGAGAGCATAAATATAGAAAAAAAAAATTCACATCATTAACATAGATAACTATAGGTTGCCTCCCATAAAGTGTTTGGTTTAATGTTGTCAACCCAACATTCTCAGTCTTTACTCTGGGTGACCCAACATTACAATCTCTTTAAAATTTGGTCTTTGACCATCAAAATATGGTTTCAGTCTGTGTCCATTTACTTTAAATATCTTTTCAATTTTGGGATTTTCAATATTAATAACTCCATAGGGGTAAAATTTTACAATAGTGNGTCTTTACTCTGGGTGACCCAACATTACAATCTCTTTAAAATTTGGTCTTTGACCATCAAAATATGGTTTCAATTAGCGCCCATTTACTTTAAATATCTTTTTTAGTTTTTGGATCTTCAATATTAACAACTTCATAAAGATAAACTTTTATAATAATGAATGGCCCAGACCACCTAGACTTTAGTTTTCCAGGGAATAATTTCAACCTTGTATTATATAGTAAAACTTCTTGTCTAAGCTTAAATTCTTTTTTTATTATCTTTCGATCATGCCATTCTTTCATTTTCTCTTTATATATCCTCTCATTATGATAAGATTCATTTCTAATTTCTTTAAGCTCATTCACTTGCAACAATCTTTTCTCACCAACATCTTTTAAATTAAAATTAAATTCCTTAATAGCCCAATAAACTTTATGTTCCAATTCTACTGGTAAGTGACAAGTCCTCCCAAAAAATAATCTATATGGGGACATTCCTATAGATGTTTTATAAGTTGTGCTATAAGCCCATAATGCAGTATCTAATCAAGCAGACCAATCCATTTTACTAAGATTTATAGTTTGTTTTTAAATTCTTTTAATTTCACGATTAGATACTTATGCTAGACCACTTGTTTTGGGACGATAAGCAGTTGAAATGCTATGTATAATATCATATTTTCAACCAATTTTTCGATTCTTTTATTCCTAAAATGAGATCCTCCATCAATAATGATTATTCTCGGCATTACATATCTTTTAAAAATATTTTTGATTAAAAATTTTGAAACACTCCAAGCATCNTATTATAATTATTTTAATGCACAAATCTCATTTTACTTGAAAAATATACTTTAGTGATCAAATCAATTCAAAGTGGTTTCAAATTTTTACAGAGAGCTAAAATGAACAGTTTTTATAGTATAAAATTATTTTTTTGTACTTTTTGAATTATATTATATTTATTTTAGTTCTTATGATTTAAAATGACTTAATTAGTTATAGTAATGTACATAATTTTTTAAACTTAGGTTATATTATTCCCAGAGTCTTCTAACCACAGGGAACCTACCAAAATAAGTCCCATTTTTTCTGACTTATATTTTAATTTGTATAACTTTTTTTAGGCAAAAATAGACAACTAGGCTTGAAAATTAGGGTTTCATGGTGAAAGATGTTCTCTAACTTTGGAAAAATTAGAGAGCATCCCTACTGGTACGTGGAACAAACTCCCAATATTTCAAGCCATGGTGATTATTATTTATTTAAGTAAAATTAAAACAAGCCAAAGTGTATTTAAATAATTAAAAATAAAATACATGCCAAATAATTTTTATTTTTAATCCATAATATTTTCCTCTATTCACTGAGCAAGTAGGTAATTTTATTTTTTTAAAGATTTTTTTTGATTTTTTTTACACCAAGTTATGAAATTTTAAAGTCTGAATTAATTTTTTTTTAAAAAATACCCTATTTATGTGCTTATCCACAGGACATCTGACTCATCTTTAGCCGCTCTGAAAGCACACATGGTGCACTACCATTTGATGTCGCCTTTCGCGTCAGCTACCATGTGGCTAGTGCTTTTTGAACCGATCTTCCGTTCGACGCTTTATCTGCCATTCGATCAATAAATGTGTGAATGGACAATATCCGTTCATCATCCCAAGCATTCTAAATTGAGAACCGTCCATCCTAAAATCCTAAGATGTCATTTGATACTCAAACAAATCACATGGGGTTCGTTCGTACAACTTTATCTAGTCAAGGCGAACCTATTTATATGGTTACATGCATATGAAATACAAGTTCACTTCACAATTGATGAAACTAAGAGAAACATTAAGGATATTGGATTATACCTTAGTGCAAGAGGTGAGGCCTCAATTAGGTGTTTGTGGAAGCTTCCATGTGGTCCAACAAACTGCCTCAAAGTGTTAGTTTCCTCTTGTATAGAGTCTAAGTAGAAGTTCAATCAACGGGTGGAGTGGCCTTTGTATTGGAGTGGGTTAGAGAGCTCAATAGAGAGGGGTTTTGATGGAGAACTTCTTCATTTGGTCTAAGGAAGCTTTTTGATGGTTTAATTTGAGCTTTGGTGGAGTTTAATGGAGTGAGAAACCCCCTTGGATTTTGAGCCCAAAATCAGGTTTTGACAATGGGTTTGGTGGTTGAAAATTTCAAGGTTGAACTCAGGGAAGCTTGGAGAGGCCTGGAAGCAAATTGGCAGTTTCTTTAAGAATTTGATTGATCTCTCCTATTGGCCATGAGAGGGGTCCTATTTATAGAGGGAGCCATGGTTGCCACCAGGGCAAGCCAGAGGGATAGTGAGGATGCTTAGGTGGAGGGATAAAGGATGCAAGTGACCAATGGGGTTGAGCCATCTCAGAAGTCTCAATTTTGGGTTTGATCCATTTGGGACCTCTCGGCCAAGGTGTTTTTTGGCCACTAGGCCAGCCAGCCAGGGCTAAGGTGGTGGTTAGCTGGGTCAGAGGAGCCAAAATGTTTAATTGTGATTCTTTGGGGGCTTGGAAAGGTTGGTGGGAACAACCCCATTGGTATAGTTAAATTTTGGAAGAAATCCATTATTTTAAGGGACCCTTATTCCATGACACCGTTAGAGTGGGCTAGCTGGATCTAAGATGGTCCTTAGGGTCCAACTTGTGGTTGTGGTGGCAATGTTTGGGCTAGATCAAATGGTTCAAGGTGAGTATAAGGCTAGAGTTCAAAACTTGTGGTTGGTTTTGGCTAGAGCTTTGATCTAGGTCAATTGATTAGCCAATTTGATGTAGAAGATTGTCATGAAGTATTTGGGCATCACTTGGGTTGAAGACGGAAGGGCCATGGAGTTCAATGTGGAGGAATTTAAAGTTTGGGGAGAAATAGGGAATTTTGAGTTAAATTTGGCCTAGGCTTGAGTTTTAATCTAGAACAATTGAGGGTTCAAATTGATCTATGAGAATGTTATGAAGAGTTTAGAATCCAAAATTGGAGAATTCAGATTGTTCATGAGGTTCAATTTGATGGGATTTAGGGACAGTCAAATTAGGGATTTTTAAATTGGCCTTGGAATTTCAGTTTGAAATTGGGTTTAATAGGGCTCGAATTTAATTTCAATTTGCCTTAGACATGGTGAAATTTGATTTGGATTTGAAATTGGGGAACTTTGAAGTCAATTTAGTCGAAATTCGGGTGATTTGGAGACTTTAAGCCTTTAGGAGAAAAATTGGAATTTTGGTCAAACTGGGCCAAATGAATGGACAAAATTTGTTTTAGGATTTCGTAGGATGATTTAGAAGGTCTTGAGAATTTTTGGTCATAAGGGTCATTTTGGTAATTTTAGCAAAGTTGGGGTTATATAGGGAATTTTAGAAATTTTGGGGTATTTTGGGCAATTTGGGTGATTTTAAATAGTTTGGGATGATTTTTTAACAAAATCGGGTAATTTGGGTAATTTTCAAAAATTTAGAGTTCTAGGGGTAATTTGGTAATTTTAAGAAAGTTTGGAGGCAAAAGGCCAAAATTAGGAATTTGGGTAGAATAAGATTAATTGAAGATGTTATTCCTGTTCTTAGCCAAACCCTAGCTCAGGGCAAAGGTTTTGGGGGACCATCCACATGAGTTGCCATGACTACACTACCCTGGACTAACTCTAAGGCCAAACAATCCTATGGATACTCTTCTTGAGCTCCCCATGTTAGCTCCACCTACTAAGTACTAGGGGTTAGAACCAACATGTGGAACTTCAAGAGAACAAAGAAGCATTTGGAATTTCTAATGGTGATGGTTCCCTTAATAGTTCTCTAGGAATAGTCAACAGGAAAATCTCATGGCTAGATTGTAGGCTTCTAAAGATGAAAGACTAGATCTCAACGAAAGGAGAGGTCAACAATTTATTAAAGGTCTCTCTCCTCAAAAGTAGGGTTTAAGTCTCTATCCATTGACCTTAATTACACTACCATTCCTTGGATCTTTAATGTCAATTGAACTAAAAGGATACACTTTAACTACAGTAAATGGCCACGATAACTTAGGTTTTCAATGAAAAATTTTCAATTGTGTATTATATAGTAAAAACACCTATCCAAGCTCAAAATCTTTCCTAAGAATCTTTTGATCATGACACTTTTTCATTTTCTCTTTATGACACATTTTCATTTTCTCTTTATAAATCTTAGCATTTTCATTAGATTATTATCTAATTTTCTTGATTTCATTGAACTAAAATAATCTTTTCTCACTAGCATCTTTCATGTTATAATTAAATTCCTTAATAGCATAATAAGCTTTATGTTCTAAATCTGCTGGTAAGTGAAAAGTTTTGCTAAAGATGAGCCTATATGGAGACATTCCTATATGTGTTTTACAAGCATTTTTATAAGATCATAATACATCATCTAATCTCAAAGACCAATCTTTCTTACCAGGATTGACAATTTTTTTCTAAAATCCTTTTAATTTTCAATTAGGTTCTTCTACCAAATCACTCATTTGTGAATGATATGTTGTGGTGATCTTAAGATTACTTCCAAACTTAGTAACTAATATTTCAAATTTTCTATTCTTAAAGTGGCTCCCCTTATCACTAATGATCACTCTAAGCAAATCATATCTAATAAAAATATTTTTCCTTAAGAATTTTGCTAAACTTTGAGCATTACAATTTGGAAGAGCAACTGCCTAAGTTTATTTTGAAACATAATCCACGACTATCATATTATATAAATTTCCTAACGATGGCATAAAGATACCCACAGAGTCTAAGCCCTTAACATCAAAAATCTCAATCTCTAAAGTAAAATTTTGGGGCATTTCATCACGCTTAGAAATATTGCCTACTCTTTGACACCTATCACAAGTTTATATATATATATATATATATATATATATATATATATATATATATATATATATATATATATATATATATATATATATATATATATATATATATATATATATATATATATATATATATATATATATATATATATATATATAT
>JXCR01088122.1:130292-143564 GCA_002079205.1 Phalaenopsis hybrid cultivar | reverse complement strand
TTGATCCTCGAGAAAATAATAATTTAACTTTTTAATTTATATATATATATATATATATATATTGGGATACCACGCAAGTATACATATTGTTATCAAGTAATATAGGACTTTTTGATTAAGACCTAAATATCGAACCCATAGGGAAAATTAGCAATATGCATAATTGATCAACAAACTTTCTATTTTAAAAAGACAATCACTTAAACTAAAGATATTTTTATGGTAATTAAAATTTAAATATTTTTTGTATTTTTGGTATTTTGACAAAACAGTAGCAATTTCTAAAGATAACTTGAGTTTATGTAGAAGAAAAACACTGAATATAAAAATATCTTTCTCCTTATCATGAATCAGTAATAAGTATAAGATTTCTGTTATGGAAGTATGTAAATTATGTTGTGTCAAATATGAGCAATAATATTCTTTACCCTTACTAGAGATGCTATAAAGGTCATTGGCTAATTTAAAGTTTAAATAGTTCTGAAGACCGGCTAGGAAGGGAAGATACTAACTCTCACTTTAGAGTTCCCTCAATTCCCTCCACCTAGGGGCTAACAACTATATCAGAACCTAAAACCAATAAACCAAGTTGGGGCTTTAACCTGTCACTTTAAAGTCCTCTAACTCTACACCCTTCAAAGATTGTTTTCCTATTTATTTGCACTAAGTCATATGAATTACATTCTCATTCATACAACCTCATGTAATTCTTTCCAATTGTTGACTGAGACAATACCAACACGTTTCTTACATGTTCTCACAACAAATTTTAAAGGCCAAAACGAGAAGTAAATGAAGTGCATTGAATTAAATCGTCACAACTTCTTCCAACATTAAAGACTAATACTCTCCACAACTTCCATCCAACACTTTAATTACGTATCATTTTAAGGAGGAAGATAAAGAAAACTACTCTAAATCTATGGAGAAAACAAAACTGCACTTTAGTTTAAAAGTGTAAATCATTGTCAAACCAACAAGAAGTCTTGATTAAAATCAAAAGTAGTTTAAAAACAAAAGATAAAAACTTATCTCAAATCCTCCACAAAACTCTTGATGTTTCTTTGAATCTCTTCTCTTTTACAAGACTCTTACTCTCAAAATAAACTAAAAATAAAAAGGATAAATTAAATTTGTGGTGTCTGAAAATTTCTCCAAAACTATCTCTAGAACTTCTCAGAACTCCCCCTTTCCAAACACTTTCAGGACCGTTTTAAACGTCTCAACTTCCTTTTTTTTTATAAATTTCCAAGAGGTGCATTGGTAAGTTTTCAAAATGTGTCTAAATTCGATGAATTCTCCAAAGGATGCTCCTTCATAAGTCTTCTAACCATATTTTTGGTTCTAGTGGTCATAACCACCCTCTTTAGCCGATAGGTGCCTCAAATGTCCCTTCAAAATTCGGCAAAATGAAGTAAATCGTCACATAACTGCCTCTAGTGCTTAAGCGCAGGGTCTCTGGTGCTTAGGCGTGGATTTCTCTATTTCACCAGCGCTTAAGCGTCGGATCTGACGCTTAGGCGCCAAAACACTTTCGTACAATTTTCACATTTTTGCTCCAAATTTGATCCTTTTTCACTCTTTTTAGCATTTTTCACCTTTTTTTACTTGTACCTGAAAGAAAAACACACAAATAACTTTCATTAAAGCATAATATCTCAAAAATAGGTGTAAAAATGTGTCTAAAAATACTATATATTTTAGGTATATCAACAATCACATTGAATTCTCTCTTAGAAATGTAATGAAAAAGAAATCTCTCATTTTCTCTTTCCTCTTACACTCTCTAAAAGAAAATCCTCTCCAAAACCTAACTCTTCTCGGAAGACTTCACACGCCGCCCTCAAGACAAGACTCCCTAAAACATCTTAAAAGGGGTGACAACGTCTTCTCCAAAGAAATTCAAAATTCCCTCTTTTTTCCTAAGAGGCACACCTCTTTATATCAAGAGACAAATATCTTCATCCAAAAGACATATCTCTTCATTAAAGAGCCTTCCTCCAATGTCTATATACATTAAACCACTCCATGGGGGGTTTGAATTACTTGGAGCCTTCTAGAACCTCTAAAAAATAGTCAATAACTGTCAACAATTTGTATAAATTTGTCTCTGACGCCTCTGGAGCTTGTTCTGGTGCCTCTTTACTGGAGTTTCGCGCTCCTCTCTAGATTATGGCACCTCTGGCGCAAGCATGCTAAAAAATTGCATTTAAACTCCAAATTTCTTTATTTATACTCATTTTTGCTCCAAATGCCTAAAATCAATATACCTGCAACAAAACATGAAAATATCATTCTTTAAAGTATAATATCACCAAATTTGAGCATAGAATGTACACATAAAATTGCACGTTTTTTGGGTGCATCAATAGACCACAAAAATATGACTGATGGATGATCGACTCTAAGTTCTCTAATCTTGAAGAATTCAAGAAGTTGTACGACACTTTCCCTGCTTTCGAACATCGTGGGGAATCAAAGGGCGATAAAATGGTAGATGACGAATTTCCCAACACTCATCCTAAAGACCCCTAGAGACGGCCTCTTATTTTTCCTTTTCTTTTTTTTTTAAAGAAAGTATATATATTTGAATTTTTTGACATACATCCATCTAAATGAAACATAATATTTAGACCAACTGTTACTTTTGATTATGAGATTGACAATGAGGTAGTTGCTTCATTTACATAATTCACCCTTTTTTTCTTTAATGTCAAACACAATTTAACTTAAGAAAAACAAAACTTAAAAAAGCTTCTATGATTATAATTTGCTTTTGGAGTGTCATACGCAGTTTGTATCTCGATAACGTTTAAGTAGGGTGCCTTCCCGTCTTTTTTTTTTTTTTTGCCACTGAGAGCTTGTAATAGCCACTGCAGTTTTTTTAACATCAAATTATTTTTCAGCAGCTTTACAACAGTTTTTTAAGAAATTGCAGCTGTCCCACACAGACCTTAAGTGACTTATATAGTTATTTGTGAATTTCTTGAATATGATACTTGATTTAGCATGGCTATCCGGCTGAGCGAATGAGAGAGTTGGTGGCCAACCGAAATAAGGTCGCCAAGAGAGAGAGGAGAGAGAGAGAGCTTGGTTGGTCCACTGAAGTGAGGCTACCTTAGGCCATAACTGACTCCTAAACACTTTGTTGCAAATTTAAGATTGGAGAGACGACATTTGACTAGAGTAGGGAAGTTAGATGGAGATGCTTCAGCTATAGCCACATCCGCTTTGAGCCTAGAAGGGACAACATTTGGAGGTTCTACATATTTAGATGATGTGTTTCTCGAGCATAATGAGTGGGAAATTTTCATGTGTGAAAGAGGGGAAGAGCTTGCTTCATTTTAGAGAGGAGACGAAAGGTTTTACTCGGTGTATTTGGAGAAATTTAGGTTCGAAAATTATAAATAATAAGATTTGGGGGTGCAATATGTAAATAATTATATTTAGTATGCTATCTATGTAAAATTCATGCATGATTTTTATCAATTTCCAATGATTCGATTATTTTATGCATAAATGGATCGGTTGGAAAGTTAAAAAATTAATTGGGTTCTAGTATTTTAAATTGCAATATGTATGTAATCATGCCAGAGTAAGATTCCCTTTCTGCACAAGCTGGAGACAGACTATTCTCTCGTTCACCTCCCAACCTACCCATGGCCGACCCAAATCACTCCACTGGTCACCGCGTAGGTCTTTCCCTCCGCCTCCTGTTCTTAATCCTGATCCCACTTCTTATAGCCTTTTTTCTCGCCACCCAACTTGGCGACTTAGATCCGGCGCCTTTTCCCGGAGACTTCGACTCAGCGGAGATCGCAGGAGTGGAAAAGGAGCACCGGGTGGTGCTCGGCAAGGAGACCGAGCGAGTAGGCGATGGGCTACTGCCGGGGCCCGAGGATTTGGCCTATGATGAGAAGGAGGGGTTTATATACACCGGTTGCAACGACGGATGGATTAGGAGGTTCCTGCCGCCGGCAAAGGCCTTTGAAGACTGGGCGTATGTCGGCGGCCGACCGCTTGGTGTTGCTGTCTCGCCTGATGGGACTATTGTTGTCGCCGAGGCTTACAAGGTCAGTTGCGCTATCAGTTTGACCATTTCAATCTTTTTTTTTTTTAAATATCGGCTGCCCTTACGCGTGCCACGGCCGAACCACTTTTACGTTTGCTAAAATAAAATAAAAACAAGAGTTGAGAATTTTATTGTGCATTGAAAGAAAAAAAAAAAAACTATTTTTGTAAATAACATAATTTCAACGGATATACATGTAATTGCCTGCTATCTATGTACTTGTGTCTACACGAATCTCGAGAAAAGAATAACTGGAGACATAAAGAACTAGATTATTCGTGCCAATGATTGATTCGTCTCATAGGCCCACCAAATGAAGAGATTGAATATCCAACAAGCACCGCACGACCATCAGCACTGACTTCCCAGTAACTATCATCTTGAAAATTAGCCGCTGCCCATGAAGAGGTGCTTCATTATAGTCACATAAACCGAAGTTAGGTTGTTTGTCGGATTACGGTGATTTATTCTCTGCCCGATGAAATAATTCTATCCTAAGAAGACACGACGTGTCTTCACATTCAATATCCACAGAATGGGCGACCAAATATCAATGAAAAGGACTGAATGATGTTAGTTCAGCCGAACAAATCGCGACCAACCAAATGAAATCCAAGTAACAAATGTGAAGCAGCGTTCAAGGCAGTTACAAAGGCATTGTTGCACTTCCATCGGTTATGTCATCGGTATAAATAAAATTCAGTTACAAATGTGTAAATGTAATGACTCATTAATTTAGCAACATTCTATTCTTTAATAGGCATAACCATGTAACTTACAAATTCTACCTATGAATTACAAATAGGTGGATCAATATCAAGTAAAAGTACTTTTGAGAGGGAACCAAATTTTCATTAAAAATATAAAGTGTTTAAATCTTTTTTCTGTCATCTTTCATTCGATTGATGCTCTATTTCTTATGCACGATTCGCATGACAATTTATGATTAAGCATTCTAAAAAATGTGGTGGGCATGAAATCATGCAGTCTACAAGACGAGGAACACATCATTGTAAAGCAATACATCAAGGAGAAGCCTCCAACGTCGTTTCTGTTCGAGAATTTATATAGCAACAAGTCCGAACACTCAATGACGTAATGATTGGTCAAATTGTGGAGTTGTCCCGAGTGGTGTTGGAGGGAAGGGCACAACCTATCTCGTAGCTTGATTCGGCAACTCCTGAGCTTCAAGCCCAAGAGGCAACCCAAGCCGTCGACCGAGTGGAAGAGTCCGAATATCAGGACAGTGCCAGATCAACGCAAAGGGGAGAACCACAACCATAAGCAATGAAAATCTATCGCCAGATAAAGAATGCGTTTGCTCGACATATTGTGGAAGCCAAACCACTGAAAAAGTCCAAGGTTTCTACCTTGGAACCATATAAAGGTCGAAGCGACTCTGTAAACTATATTGCGTCATTTGAGTCGACAATCTACATTCTTGAGATCTTCAATGTATTAAAATGTCGATTGCTCTACACCACGCTAAGAGATTCCTCTCTTAGGTGGTTTAACGGACTTTCTGTAGGAATTATTAATTCCTTTAGAGATTTCAGGAAGTTTTTCTTGCTGCAGTTTGCTAGCGCCCAGTAGCCATGAAAGGATTCATGTTCATTGTGTATATAAAACAGTGCCGAATGAGAGCTTGCGATCATATGTCACAAAGCTTTAGAAGGAGATGCCCGAGTTCCGAAACTTGGAACCAACAGTTGCCAAAGCAGCACTAGCACAAGGGCTAAAGATTCTATAGTTTTGATATTTCTTGTGTTTAAGGAAGCCTGAAACTTTGGCTGAACTCCTGGAGTTAGCTAACGACCATATTGTGGTCGATGATTATATGAATCATCCGATTTCTAAAGGCGAGAAATCGGATCGACAACCGAGCAAGAATGACTTAAAGGATGACAACTAGAGAGAGAAAACCTCGTTTGAAACGTGAGAGAGGACGTTCTGTCCGAGAGGTAAAGAAGACAAATAAGAAGTGCGCAGATGTAGCTGATCGAACGATTGGTTTGCAGGAGACCGAAGGACATCTAGATTTAGACTACTTCAAGTTTCTATGGCAGAACTCGTATAAGAGATAGAGGAAAAGGAGTATTTCTGATAGGGGAGTTTAATGAAAACCGGAGCTTCCATCCGTAATCCCAACAAATACTGTAAGTGTCACCGGGATCTTGGGCATGACACCGAGGTGCCGAGGTGTGCAGGCTTTTTCGCAGCCTGGTGAAGGAGCTGATCCAGGCGGGAAGTTAAAGGATCTTGTAGCTTGGAGGCTCACACCTGGTGGAAGGGCAAAGCTCCAGTGAAGAGCGAGTCGAGTGGGCCAACCCGGGCTAATGTCATTAACATAACAGGGATCGTACCAACAATACTGGGAGGCGATTCATATGCCAGGGTTGACCGGAAAAAAGTCGATCAGGGAAATACTATGCTATGATACCCGTTCCAAAGAGAAAACAACATCCTCAAATCATTTTCATTGATGCGGATTTTCTTCTGGCATGAAATCCTACAATAATGCCATTGTTGTGACAGCTCTGATCAATCATTACCAGGTAGGCAGTATCCTTGTCGATACTGGAAGCTTATAGAACATTTTATTCGGAGCCGCATTTGAATAGATGAATCTAACAACCAATCGATTAACTACACCGGCCCGCCCACTTTACGATTTCTCTGGAAAACAAGAAGAGACACTTGGTGTAATGGCGCTCTCTGTTACTTGAGGAAGAGACAATCGATTTAACAAAATGGAGGATTTTCTAGTAGTCGACACACCACTAACCTACAATGCAATATTTGGCCGCCCTCTTCTCAATAATTTCAGAGTCGTGGTATCAACTTATCACGTTACTGTGAAATTTCTCTAGGAGTCACTATACTAGGAGATCTGAAGCAGTCCCATATGTGTTACATGCGAGCCAAAGGAAGTGTGGAGACGAAGCATTGACATACAACACCAACAAGATTGAGGCCTTCAAACTGATGAGACATTACCAAAATCCCAACGGGCCTTATAAATATGTTCTAATCAGTGAGACTTCTGATGCAGGTCACAAAGGTACGTTGATCCAGATACTCTAGGAACATCGCGATGTTTTCACATTATTCGGCGGCTGAAATGCCTGACATTCCCATTGATGTTGCTTGCCACAAAATCTTATGTCAGTTCAAATGCCAAGCCAGTGAAGCAAAAGCTCCGGTGGATAGCGACGACTTTAGCTGAATCAATTTTTGAAGAAGTGAAGAAACTTTTAGAGGCTACATACATTTGAGAAGTTCAATATCCCTCTTGGGTCCAACGTAGACATGTTGTGAAAGTCCAACGACAAATGGGCAATGTGCATGGATTTCACAAATTTAAACATCGCTTGCCCAAAGCACGGCTATCCATTACCTCAGATCGATGCTCTGGTCGACTTTGCACTCTGATACTCAGTCATGAATTTCCTCTAAGCCTTCTTCGGATATCACCAAATCAGAATACACCCGACTGATGTAGAGCTTTTATTACTCGTGATGGATTGTATTATCTTACTGTAATACCCTTTGGGATGAAAATGCTGGCGCAACATATCAACGCCTAATAGATGTAATTTTTTTTAACAAAATTGAAGAAACATTGAGGTCTATGTGGATGATGAGTTAGTGAAAAGGAAGACGACCGAACAAAATATGTGTGATTTGAAGGAAACCTTCCGAACGCTTAGGAAGTTTAATATGAAATTAAATCCATAGAAATACATGTTTGGAGTCTCCACGGGGAAATTCTTGGGATACCATTTAAAGTCCAAAGACATTAAGGCTAATCTCGAGAAGGTGAAGGCACTCCTCGACATACCTTCTCCTCGAAATACCAAAAAAGTACAAAAACTCACCTGCCAGATTGTAGCATTGAGTCGATTTATTTCCAAATCAAGAGACAAATGTGTCGCTTTCTTTAATGTACTAAGGAAAATGAAGAAAGTTCGAGTAGACGAACGAATACAAGCAAGCTTACTAGAATTGGAAGCAGTCTTTAATCTCTCTGCCACTGCTGCAAAGTCTGAAGCCAGAGGAAGAACTCTCACTCTATCTGGGAGTTGGTCTAGAGGCTATTAGTTTGGTCCTCGTCTGAGAAGAGTCGGGGGAGCAAGTTCCAATTTATTATACAAGTCGAGTCTTTAGGGTAGCCTAAATAAGGTATCCTCTAATGGAAAAACTAAAGTTTGCTCTTATTATTTATGCTCGCAGGCTTTGGCCCAATTAAGCTGATCATCGACCATTCGCTTAAGTCTATACTCACTCGGCCAGAACATTCAGGCCGATTATTAAAATGATCAGTGGAGCTCAGTGACTATGATCTTGCTTACATCCCTCGAACGACAATTAAAGCTCAAGCTATGGCAGATTTCTTGGTGGATTTGTCAGAATCGGGAGGATCAAGTGAAGAGTACGGAGCATAAATGCAAGCATGGATCCTTAATGTCGATGAAGCTAGGGGCCAAACTAAGGCAGAAATTGGGTTGGCCTTACGCTGCCTGACTGGAGAGCATGTTTATCATGCAGTATTCCTTGACTTCGTTGTCATGAATAATCAAGTAGAATATGAAGCGTTGATAATTGGGCTTTGGTGAAGTCTGATTCACCATTAATTGTCAACCAGGTTAATGGAGAATTCAAAGCTCACCATGAAATGATGTTCGGATACTTGAATAAAGAAAAAGTTGAAATTTGAAAGTTCATAAGTTTCCGTATTGAAAATGTCAGACGAGAAGAGAATCAAGTGGCATCTCTTAAAATACGCGCGTTGGTAATCGAGCACCCCAGAAACTTCTTCGATCGTCCATTGAAGAGTCGGAAGTAATCGAAATGGAAGTGAATCATGAAGAAAGCTGGGTGGACCCTTATATCCACTACTTCAAAATATGCAAAATTCATGATTTAGTAACTGATCCGCAAAGATTCAAGTTCAAAGTCGCTCAATATCTTCTCATTGGACGAAGGTCAACCACGTCCTTGCTTTTATGATGCGTGGAAGACATCCTTGGGAAGTACATTCAAACCAATGTGAAAGCCAATAAGAAGGAAAAACTTTGGCTCATCGAGTACAAAGACAAGGTTACTTTTGATCAACCCTATTAAAGGACGCAGAATAGTTTTCCCGAAGATACGAACAATGTCAGAAATATGCTCCAGTGCAAAAATTATAACTAATTGTTATCCCTGGCCCTTCGCCGTATGGTCAAATCTCAATGATTGTCTAACAATAATTTGAAAGTGGAAGAAATATAAAAAATTCCTTATGCATTAACTGTTGGGAATCTAATATATGCTCAATTTTGTGCATATTCAAATATAGCATATATTATTAGATTGTCAGAGAGATAATTAAGGAATTATGTTATGAATCGTTAGAAAAAAACTAAATGAGGTATA
This sequence comes from Phalaenopsis hybrid cultivar, assembly GCA_002079205.1. Lineage (NCBI taxonomy): Eukaryota > Viridiplantae > Streptophyta > Magnoliopsida > Asparagales > Orchidaceae > Phalaenopsis > Phalaenopsis hybrid cultivar. The sequence continues at coordinate 134,074 of JXCR01088122.1, read as the reverse complement.
ATATATTTACAAAAAACAAATGTTTATATACTTATGTATAGAAAATTAGATCAATTGGAAATCATTAGTGTTTTGATTTAAATTTCATTGAATTTTAAGATTGTTGAAGATTTACATCAGGTTATATCTACTTGTTTGGAGAAGCTATTTTTTGAGATAGCGTCAAGCAGAATCTCATAGTTTTTTCTGTCATGGAATCTGAGTTTATAGCATATTATGATGCATCCAATTATTAAATATGGCTATAAAACTTTATTTCTAGGCTACGATTCCTAGAAGAAGTTGAAAGATCATTTGAGTTAATCTGTGAAATCAATGTATTAGTAATGTATTCTAAAAGCAATAGGAGTTTATAAAAGTCAAAGTATATAGATATAAGGTCATAATTGAAAAAAAAAAGAGTTCATAGTGGACAATTATTTATAGAGCATATTCATATAAACGTCAAATTTATAAATTTTCTTATTGAAGATCTCATTATGGTTTTTGATGCGTATATTGCTCATATGAGTGTTGTATCATTTGATGATATGAGATTTTAGCAAGAGTTTGTCTTTATTTCTCTTTAAGTTATCATAACTTGGTCTCAGTAAAGAATAACGATGGACCAATTGAAAATAAACATGTTTAGTTCAAATTACAGGTAATTTTGTGCTACATATCCATAGAGCTACGCCATTTAGTTATATTAATATATCTTATCATTGATGGATTTACTTATCTATGTTTAATTGTTGACCTCAATTTTCGTGAGGTCTAATTTTTCTCGTAGGAGTTAGGATCTAGCCTTAGGGGTTTTCCTGCGACTATCTTAGAACCTTAGAAGTGGTGCCCGCCTCGTTTTAGTTCGACCTGTTTCCGTCCTCTTTTGGAGTTTCGCGTGTGTGGTATCGACTTCTAACGCTTAGAAGGATGAAACCGACATGAGGAAACCCAAAATGGATTCCTATAGGACCTTTCCGAGCCTTAGGTTGGCCTTCTGCACAATTCACACTCCTGCGCGCACCAGCTTTGCAATTCAGAGAGTCGACGCGTCCGATTGCTGCAATTTGCATCGCCTGNTATATATATATATATATATTCAAATCTCTAAATATATTAGGTCAACAAAATCCATATTGCAAAATCTTAAAAGCAATCCTATCAACACCAAAATGACCCTCAAATTCAAAGTCATGACATTTCTTAATAAACTCTAGGGTTTCTTCTATAGATATACATCTCCTTATCACCTGATCCTTACATTTTCTATAAAGATATAGGTCAACACAACGCAAACACATAACACATAGATGTTCTCGTAATTACGAATTTCATACTTTAGAAGTTCTACACGTCTTCATCACTTTCATCATCTTGAATATTTCCCATGGATTGGTAGTGTACGTATAAGTTATAAAAATGTCAGTGAGGAAATTTGTATGTTGAAACTTCTTCAACCCAAGAATTTTTCTTAAATGTATGCTCCATACCTTCTTCTATGCACCCAGTATGTTTGAATTGTTCCTTCATCCTCCAATCTAAATGATCAATTTTATCAAAGATGTTTCCAATTAAATTCATAATATTTTGAGCCTCTTTCTCCAACTTCTTGATCCTTTTTAGAATATCATGTGAACTATAAGGAATGCGGAGCTAGATAGGAGATGAGTTTTGAGATGATTAATCCATAAGAATGTTCATAATATTTTCCTCCTCATTTCCTATATAGTTATAACAAATCTCTGGGCTCATGGGTTTCCAAGGGAGAAGCACTTTTTCCTAATTTTTGTAAGGTACTTGTGACTGACTACATAATACGAATATGGTAGATGGATGTCCCAGCACGTAAGTCGATCCGTTTATAATTAAACCTGAAACATATTTTATAATTAAAGCACCCACATATATAGGTCTTCCAGTTTGAATACAATAATTCAAGATAGCACTTTCCTTGGTCACTTTATTGATTTTTATAGTGGGAAGAAATTTTGCTGAAATAAAGAAATTTCATGTCTTCGATGCATGATTTAATAATAATGAAGAAAAACTTACATTTTTATTATCTCTTGTCTCCCAAGTTGCATCTTCATCAGTAAGGAATCGATAGACTTCATTCATGTTATCTCTTGTAGGGACAAAATTAGCATAATGACAAATCAGGATGCTTTCAATCATAAACAAAACATTTATTCTTCAAGGAGTAAACGGTACCCACCTGCCTCGAACATAGATGCTTCCCTGGTTAATTCCATGAAGATTAGCATAAAACTCTTTTATCACAGGAACAACTATCGTAGCATGGTATGACATAGCACTTCTCAGCGTCTTTGCATAAGATTCTCCTCCACTTGAGTACTTGTTCTGTTGAATCCTTGATTTACAAATCATCTTTCTTTGATTAATCTCTTCTTCATAAGAACCTTATCATATAATTTCAGCGCATTGAAACTGATGAACTTTCTTCTATTGAAAACTTCATATTTAGAAGTTTCTCTAGAGTTGGAAGCCATGAGATTCAAAAATGGTGAGTTATCTTTCATTTTACTGACTTAAATAACTACAAAATACAAATTTAGGGAGTTGCTAGGAAGATAATCCATCCAAAATTGTCCAAAATCTCCTATAGAATCTTCCAAACCCGTCTCGGTAATTGCGGCGCCTCTAGCACCTAATTCTGACCTGTCTGGTGCCAGCTCTCTGTAATATGGTGCCTCAGGCACCAGTTTAGATTTCTGCATCATTTTGCTTATGATTGAAATAAATCTCAAATCTTCCATATAATTTAGTAATTAAAGATGTTTTAATGTATTTCTTAATATGTAAGACTCCCAAGTACATAGAATTCATAAAGAGAGCATAAATATGGAAAAAAAATAGATTCACATCATTAACATAGATAACTATAGGCTGCCTCCCATAAAGTGCTGGTTTAATGTTGTTAGCCCAACATTCTTAGTCTTTACTCTGGGTGACCCAACATTACAATCTTTTTAAAAATTGGTCTTTGACCATCAAAATATGGTTTCAATTAGCGCCCATTTACATTAAATATCATTTTAAGTTTTTGGATCTTCAATATTAACAACTTCATAGTGATAAACTTTTATAATAATGAATGGCCCAGACCACCTAGACTTTAGTTTTCTAGGGAATAATTTCAATTCTGTATTATATAGTAAAACTTCCTGTCTAAGCTTAAATTCTTTTTTTATTATCTTTTGATCATGTCATTCTTTCATTTTCTCTTTATATATCATAGAATTATAATAAGATTCATTTCTAATTTCTTCAAGCTCATTCACTTGCAACAATCTTTCCTCACCAACATCTTTTAAATTAAAATTAAACTTCTTAATAGCCCAATAAACTTTATGCTCCATTTCTACTGGTAAGTGACAAGTCCTCTCAAAAAATAATCTATATGGGAAAATTCCTATAGATGTTTTATAAGCTGTGCTATAAGCCTATAATGCAGTATCTAATCTAGCAGACCAATCCATTTTATTAAGATTTATAGTTTGTTTTTAAATTCTTTTAATTTCACGATTAGATACTTCTGCTAGACTACTTTTTTTGGGATGATAAGCAGTAGAAAAGCTATGTATAATATCACACTTTTCAACCAATTTTTTGATTCTTTTGTTCCTAAAATGAGATCCTCCGTCAGTAATTATTATATCTACCATATTAAAAATATTTTTGATTAAAAATTTTGAAACACTCCAAGCATCACATCCAGGTAAAATTATTTCTTCAACCCAATTTGAAACAAAGTCTACCATAATATATATATATATATA